>JAAWXA010000041.1:3852310-3874810 GCA_038090715.1 Florisuga fusca | reverse complement strand
ATATTATTGTATGTAATTAAGCTTGATATATTTGGTTTTATTTTTTAATCGTTGTAGCAGTCGGCTTGAATAATGCTATAATGGGATTTAAAAAAAAAAAAAAAGTTTTGTATGGAAAGATTTTTAACCTAGACTAAATAAGACTGTATTGCAAAACAAGGAAATAGATATGTATGTTCGTTTAGCCCCTGGAAGAAGCTGTTATCTCTTTAAATGCATACCAAAAGAATACATTCAGTTGCAATTCCTGGCCCACAGTCATCAGTGCCAGTGAAATTACAAAATCAGTCCCTAGTATATACTTTCAGTCGATCTTACAGAATATAAACCTTTAAGGTATTGGCATTTTGTCTGTGGGAATGGTGAAATTGCACCGAGTGTCCAACAGCATTTTTTGAGGGTGGTAATTGCAGGGATTAATCCTGGTGCTGTTTCCTAATAGACTTGCTAGATGCAAAGCTTTATATTTGAATTGGCTGCAAGAAGCCACAATACTGTACACTGTGTACAGTATGTAATAATGCGTTATACCCTAGGTACTCTTTAGAAACAGGCAGCAAGAAAATAAAAACAAAACAAGTCAAAACTCAAGGTGCTACAAATCATGACTTTTACAACAGGGATCCCGTTGTCCTGTTGGAACAGGAACATGCTAAGAGAAAATACGACATTTTGCAGCAAACAACGTCCTGATCTCAACAGGTCCTAATGGAAAAGTGCTTTTTGTTCATTATATATGTTGTTTTTACACGCTTGGGTGCTGTGTCTGCCCGTTGTTTCAGAGCTTGGGGCTTTGGTACATAGTTTGTGATGGAGCAATCCTTTTAAACTCCAGGCGTTCCTGTAGTGAGAGTTGACATCGGCTTCATTTACTCATATGTATTTGTGAAAGTACTTAGGTGAAGATCACAAATATGCGCAGTGCAGCTATCTAGTTCTGCAAGTTTAATCCAGAGTCCCTGAAAGTTTCATTGTGTCCCTATGCAAATGTATTTACATAGGAATGAGTCTTGGGTCCTTTAAAGAAGGCAACAAAGTTGGAAGACTGAGGCCAACAAATAAATGAAAGTTTCTCTAAATCCATTGGATAATAGAGGCAGTGTTAAGGCTAACCACAGTGTTGAACTAAACAGAGGGATTACTCCTGGGTTTTGCATCAGTTGTTTTCTGCCGGGTGGCCTCACTTGTCAAAAAAAAAAAAAAAAAAAAAAAAAAAAAAGAAGCATGCTTAATTCCATCAAAGCTCAGAAATCAGTCATTAATTTATTCTAACCTCCAATTGTTGGTCATTTGTGAAACATCTGGCCTTTAAGTCATAGGAACCTAAACATAAGTACAATGTGAGTTCTGAAAATGGGAGTGGGGTGTAGTGGGGGTGCTGTGTTAGCATATCTATGTGAGCACGGGCCCACGCATGTGTGTGTGCTGCACAGGTTGCAACTGCCACTTCATTTAGGAGACTTTGAAACATTAAAATGAATTCTTCAGTTAATTCACTCTCGAAATTAAATTAGTGTTCATTTGCATCTTGGAAAAGTTCTGCCATTCAAAGGAGTCTCTTTCTTCATGGTGCGTTACCAGTTAGATATTTAGCAATCTTGCAGCTTGCTAGTCAGAAATATTTTCAAATGAAGTTGAAATTTGAGATAGAAAATGTATAAAAGCTTTCAGGAAAGACATACCCTATTTTCCATATGGCTAAGTAATTGTTATGATATTTGTTTTAAAGCTGGACTTAGACACTCCTGACTGCCCTCTAATTTGATATGGCTGGTCCCGGCGATTCTTCTGGAGGAAACTTTCATAGTAGAATGCAGTGAAGGAGATAAATAATTTTGCAGCTATAAGCACATTGCAAAGTATAGAAAATAATTCAGTTGCCCTTACTGTTGGGTGGATAACAGTCTTCAGGTTATTTGTCTCTGCTAGGAGTTGGAACCTGAGTGAAAAGGAACTGAGTGATTAAAAGCAGATTTGAAATAAAGGTGCCACCTCAGAGATGGCAAATTCTGCCTTCTATTAAGCTTAAAATAACACCTGCTATTTTACATACTCAGGGCTGGAAGGTTGGTTTTAGTTAGGGAGGGATACAGCTCCTGTGATGAAATCCATGTTTCACGTAGCCATAGAATGAAATTAGATTTTTAATATGATGGGGAAATTTAGATTTGTCAATTCATGTGGCTGTGGGAGTATCTCAGAGCTTTCTGTCTTCAGGAATTTACCTGCTTGTATTCTTTTTAAGGACCAGGGTTCCCTCTTTGGCCTGATCATTTATCTTTCTTGATCAACAGAGGCTGGCTGCAGCTCTAAGGCTGTTTTAACAAACATAATGATGCTATCCAAGTGCATGACAAAAAGAAAGAATTTTGAAGGTTTTGTATAAAGCAGCTCCTTTCCTCATTTATCCTTTCCCCCTTGCTAAGTAAATAAATCTTTAATCCCCATTCCATTGTAGAATTTACTGTATCTGAATCTAGACCATTGTAAGTCTTTTCAAGTTGGGTTTTATCCTTTCCTACTAAAGGGACGTCTGCAATTTTAGTAGCCTGACAGACATTATTAAAAAAACCAAACCAAACCAAAACATTGAGTAAACTAGGAGTGACTTAATGTATTTGGATTTTAGCTTTTGCTTTTACCTGCCATAGAGTGGCTAACATTTAGCACCATGAATTTGAAATGCTTGGGAATCCGTGGGCACTCACGTGTTGCACAGCGCGTCTGTGCCTGTGCCCATATGCAAGACCCACCAGCACAATACGTAAAAACTCACGTTTCAACTTAGTTAAAGCTCTCATTTCTGAAGCTGTGATGTCCAAAGTACTGGTAGGAGAGTGGAGATGAGATGGGGGAAAAAAGAAAAAAACCATTTCTTTAAACAGCTTGTGAAATGTAATGTTTGCAATGGTTCTTTGAGACTCAACGTGCAGATTATGGCTTGTGTAGTGACTCTTTCCAGCTCTCTGGGAAATGAGCGGTTGACATTCTTTTGGGTCATCATCCAAGATAGGAGGGCAACCACAAGGATTTAGCAGATAAATTCATCCAAAAAGACCTTTATCCATTTCATTGCAACTTGGAAACATTCATGTCGAATAGCAGCATTAATGTAGCCCTTTTAGCCCTTCAAAGTGAGCCTTATGTTAAAAAAAAAAATTAAAAAATTAAATTACTAAAATGATAACTTCTTTAGGTCTTCTGAGAGGTAATTCATCATTTACATAATTCTGGAGCATAAGCCCATTCTTCCTTCAAGAGGCTCCAAAATAGAATTGGGGATCTTACACGGTTAAAGAATCTCCTTTGAATTCTAATCAACTGGATCTGTCTCAAATTCATTTCTAGTTTACTCTAAACAGTGCAATTTAAATTAATTTCTTATCTTGTCTTTTGAAGAAAACTAGCAACATCTTTAAAAGATTTTATTGTTAAATACCGCTCAGAGTGTATTTTACTTAGGGAGTTTGTGTTCTTTTCTTTATTTTAACTTTATGCAGCTGGGGGTCAGACAGTATGGATGTTGACAGCCAGACAACAATTATGCATTAGCATAGGTGATTATGAAATAAACAGAAAAAAACCAAAAACTTTTTGACTTGAACTCGGATGATACTATATAGACTGAATGTGCAGGCAAGGTTCCCACAATGCACTGTGAAAACCTAGGCTAACAACCACCCTGCTGCGTTGAAAACCCCCAAAAAAGACAAAAGCACAATGAAATAGAAAGCTTACCACCGGTAGCTTTCAAAACGACAAACTAGGCAAACTATACATCTCCACCACTCCAATTTTGTCAGAATGCTAATGAGCTTGCTCTGATCTTTACTCGGCTTCCCGTGTTTTCTACATCTTCAAGGACCACATGGCGCTAGCAAAATAAAGACAACTAAATGAGAATTTCGAATGCTTTTTGTGTTAGGACCTGGTGCCTTTCAGTTGACGCACTCGTTGAATATTCTCAACTTAAAAGCGTACAACAGGGGGCTGGGTATGAACTTTTTAGCAGGGGGAAATTTGTACAAAAGTAAATGAGTGTGATGAGGAAAATATGAGAAAAATTTCTGATTAATTTCCACTCTATAATATCAATGACACCTTCAGCCCCTCTCATACTCCTCTAACAAGAGATGCTGATAAAAGATGAATGATTCTGTGTTGTTCACAGTGAATGTTTAGTGGTTTTTTAATAGCAGCATTCTACATAAAAGGCACCAGGAAGTACTCTGCATTAGCAGTTGAGATCACTAGTTAATAGGATGATGTCTTTTAGCTTTTGTCACAAGATTATTAGAAAGGATGGGTTTCTGTTCTCATCCCAGCATACTTTGGAGTGCTTGTTGAGTACAAGTGCTAAAATACAGGTTTCTCGGTATTGTTTCGCATGCAAAGTAAAAGCCCTTTTAATGCAACACCTTTTACTTTTTTTACCAGGTGATTTTTGTCATTGATCTCTTATCTGCCCCCTTTAGCTGTATTAATCACTTGGAGTGGTCTGCTTCTCAATGGGGGATTGATGATGCATGTGTGTATAGATTCACTGTCAAAAATAAATCCCTTATATGCTCTGCACCTTTACAAACCTGATTATCAAGCCATATTTACCAGTCTGTCTTATACCATCTTGAATGCTTCGTACTGGAGTTGTCCAGTTTGTAACACAAATTCGCACTGGGGGAGGGAGTGATAAGCTAGGAGGGGGCATCCTACTCCCTAAGCCAAGTTTTGTCTTTTATAAACAATGGAATTCACAATTCTCTTTGTAATTCCCAAAAGTAAATGCAGATTTGTATTCACCAGTGTCAGGGCTTGGGGAGGAAAATCATGAACGTTTGGTTTTGCCTGAGAGATGAACTCCATTTAAAAATTGTTTTTGTCACTGTCTTCAAGCTCACAAGCAGCCAGTGTGAAAATACTGGTGCATATACATAAGGAGATAGGGAAATCATTGGGGTCTCTTCGTATTTGCCTATCTTTCATATCTTATGGAAATCAGAAAGAGTGAATTAATAACACTATAGTTTTAATAGCAGTTTTCCAGCCTTGCTTTCTCTGTACACCGCTGTTTTGCTTAGCTCAGCATGATTAATCTCAGATGAACTGAACACTTGCCAAACCACGAGGTGGTAGAGAGTTGTCCAACCATATTGTGAAAGACAAAGATGCACATGCCGAAGCACAGCAAGAGAAAGGACAGTATAGCAACAGCAGTTCTGGCAAGATAGAGAATTTAAAGGTAGTGCTGCAAACATCTTTATCTTTTTACATTTAGTGTAAAAAGCAAGGGAAAGCATCGCAAAAATTTCTAAATACGTGAATGTGTGACCCTGGCTTGTTTTTTTGCTGGTGCCAGTGTGTGATCATTCTCTATTGCAAACACCTAATGATAGGAGACTAGAATGATATTACTAACACCAATTCGTGTTGAAAAGAAGGGTTTTGATGCAGGCACAAGAGTCAGTGATTGTTATTGTAACATGCTAACAGTTCACAAAGCCATGCACTGGTAGCTACTGGGGTTTTTTTGAAGCAAAGCAGTATTTTAAAGCACTTGACAGTGTGCTTCTCTCTCTAATGTTCACGAGTGTTAACTTGCAGACAGGGTTATGATAATGGCAGTTTTAGCAACTACTGAAACCCTGGGTGAAAGAACTGCAATGATGTTATGACTAGAGTCTCATTTGCAATATGGTAACTGTGATTCTATGTTGTATAAACATGTGACATGATGGACCTGAAGCACCCAGGGCTCTGTAGAAAAGCTTTTAGTACTGAATCCATGCAGTGCTAAGCCATTCCTTAAAATTTGTTAATGCAAATAAACTGGCACACTAGTAAACTGTTTTTCTGACATGTGTCTTCAAGGTCCACAAATTTCTGCATAAGTACTGATTTTGTAGTTGCCAGAATCATGCATTTTATGAACAGCTGAGGATTTCTTGAGTTCTTGAGGCTTCTCAACCTTTTTTCAGTTTCCTTTCTGTCGTGCTGCCTCCTCAGTCTCTTCCTGGCAAACTTTTTCCTCTCCCATCTCCATGTCTTCCCATTAGCAGTTCTTGTGAAGCAATCTTGACTTGTCTTTGGTAAAGGAAGACCATCTGGCCATACTTTTCCATGTATCCATCATTTCTACAGCTGAGGAACTGTCACCATGCCAACAATGGAGTTCACAGCTCTGACTCTAAATTCACCACATCTCTTCAGTTTTAAATCTGTGCATTGGTAGATAGAAGTTCCCAGGAAGGAGACCTTTCCAACATCAGATGTGGACAGTATGCATGTTCAGCCTTCCCAAACCAAGTTCATTAAATCATTAAAGCAGCCCAGCATCAATGATGACCATATTTATGTGTTTTTTTCTCAAAGTAACACAGAATTGCCGTTGGTTGGAAGGACTGACCACATGTTGGCCTCCTCTCCGTGTTTCCTTGGCTTGTAGCTTCATCATTGCCTTAAAAGAACCTATCAACCAAGTACTTGAAGCTAGCTTGAAGAAGAGAGCCTGAGCACAGGAGGCTACTCTGGGAGAGCCCTAGGCACTCTGAGTAGACTTGTGAACCTTCCAGAAGTCTTGCAAGACCCAACAGACACTTGCTTCTTTTAACTGATTTCCATCTTTCTTTGTGGTATGGCAGTATAAATGCTCTTTCATGTGGTAGGCATAGTTTTTGGCTTCATGCCTGGAAGATAGCTTTCCCTACCATCAGTGCCTGTCTATAAAAAAGAAGGCAAGGAGAAAGGCTCTTTGGTCACCCTGGACCTTGTTGCTTTTTCATGGTTTTCTACAGTTTACCACGAAAAAAACCTCTTCTGTCAAACCTGGAAACTATGGAGTTCCAGGTTACCTCATCCTAGATGAACTTGCCCAGTTAGCCCTGGGAAACTTTGGATCCCAGAAGTACTAACCTGCCAGCTCCCAGTATGAGTAGGCAGCTTCATTAGCACCAGTACAAGGTCACATTCAATCCCAGCCATCTTGGGTTAAGTTCAGCCCTGTCCTTTAAGGAGGTAATTTTATACTGTCCACCACCTCTCCCCAGCCCCAGGAGAATATGTTCTGAAGGAAATAAGGCAACATTTGGTGAAAATGTGCTAATATGATGCCTAGTAGAGCACAATCCAGTTACTTTAATGTTAACTGGTCTCTCACTTCAGAATCTTACCCAGCCATCACTTCCAAGTAAACATGCAACTAACTAGTATATGGAGCAGTTGTGAGAAATACCATAGAGGAATTACCATCATTCATAACAAAACATCCAACTCTGCAGGTCAACCAGCAAGCATAGTGGTTCATCTGCCAGAACATCCTCCCTTTCTTGGTGAAGTTCCAAGCATGAACTACTGTTTCTTCTTCAGTGTCAGAGGTTTGAGTGTATCCATTAATGGTACATGTTTCCTATACTGAAAGCAAGGGTCTGATGTGTGCTTTTGCCAAGCTCATGAAGTTGTGCTACATGAAGAAATTTGGGTACAAAAAATACCAGAGGGTGATAAAGGACAAACAGTGGTTCTACTCAGTGTTAGGATCCCTGTGGGCACTGTCCTCAAGACAGGAAGCATCACTTTCTCACAGGAGTCCCTCCAGATGCTTCAATTGAATCTCCTCTCCTATTGCCTAAGTTTTGGGCCACAAACTATATGTTTTTGCAGTCTGGATTGATGGTCCCACATTTAAAATATATTTGTAATTTTAATCAATCCCAAGCATTCTGTTTCTGTTGATTTTCTGATATTTTCTAGTGGCTGCTGTGTTGACTTGTCATGTAGAGAAAATCAGCAATCCTTCAGGCAATTTGTCTTTTGTGGAAGTTTCAGTCCTGTGATAATTTTAGGTTGCCAAGCCTGCAGGCCACAAATGTTTGTCTTCCTGTGAGTCAGTCCCACCCCAGGTAGAATAAATCCTTGCACGTACTGAGATGTGGTCAGAACCCTGACCTTCTGTTTACACAGCTCTCAAAATTTGAAATAGCCTCTCTGATTTATTAGATTCCAGAAACCAAAGAAATTAAGAAATTTCCTGATTGATATTAAGCTGATTTGATGTGTGCTTGTGATAAAGGCATTCCCTTGGCAGCAGCTCCATTTCCTTAGGGTTACAGGACTTTTGGGGGCACAATGCACGGCAATGTAACTCTGCCTGGCAGATTCTTGGCAGTCGTCACCTACCTTTATGGGACTCCATTGTGTGGACATCAATGTCTCCTTCTCAACAGCTCTCAGGCAGCAAGTTAGTGGCCATGAATTTGCCTTTCTAATGTTCCTTAGGCATTTTCCCATCCAGTTTAGACTCAGAAAACTGTGCAAGGGATTTGTCTTCTAGCTAATTTTCTGCAGTGTCATCTGAACAACAGGTCCCATCCTGTTTATCTCTTGGTGGCTATTCTCATTAATTTTCAATAGTTTTTAATAACTGATCGGGTCCTTGTTTAGTGAAAGGAAGAAGTATTCTGGAAGAAAGATGAGCATGGCAGTCTGAAACAGAAGGTGTGAAGCTCAAGGTGGAGCAGCTCATCTATTCATGCTGTGGAACGCCTACTGCAGGGTCCATTTTGATTCCAAGAACTTTGAAGAATTTATTTTAAGCAAAATTCTGAGCCTTTCAACAGAAGGTGGTCCTCTGAGAGCGGAGGAGAGTGATATTTCAGAAGGCAGGTTTCTTTTGGGATGCCTCAGTTTCACTCGGTGAAAAACTGTGGATCAATGGTCATTTAAAAATCTTCACCATAGCTTTCAGTTGTGGTAGACACATTTTGTGGTAGGTCTCATGTAACTCTCCATTACAAGGATACCTGTTGTGAATATAGGATTCTCTGCTTAAGTATTTGTTAGATGCAGTAACTCGCATTAAAAACAGGAGCTCATCTGTGTATAAGGTGTCACCATGAGTGAGATGAGACTATTAAATTTAGTGGGAAGTATACCATTGACTTCAAAGGGCACAAGATGTTCCATCAGCCTTTGTCAGTGATGTGAAGTTGGTCAGCTAAAACACCCGACGCTGTTTCTCATCCCTTCCCATGGTTCCTTTCGGTAAAGCTCTGATTGCCACAGTGGGTCAGCCCTGTGGTGTGGTCCAGAGCACACTGTCCTGTAGAGGGACAGGTATGAGTTGAACTCAGGCAGAGGCAAGAACTCCACAGGGGCTGGTTACAGACTAACTTGGCCCCATGGAACATTTCACTTGACCCCTAAAAATCAGAGCTTATCTCATGTCCTAAAGCAGGAGCATTCAATTCTGACCTCCCATGTTTTTTTGGTTGTTTGAATATTTATTTCTACAGTTTTGCCTTTCTATATTCAACATTCAGCCTGTTTTTAATACTTGCTCAGCTCTTAGTTTCAACACTGCCTTGTGGCAACAAGTTCTACTGGTAAATGTTGAGGCTTTGAGGAAAGATCATTCTTATTATCGGTTTTAAACACACCACCTTCAATTTCAGTGAATTTCCCCGGGTTCTTATGAGACAAGATGAGACACATCCTAGAACAGTTCTTTATTTGCTAATCATGTTCTCCTTTGGGTAAACAAGACAAGCTGTCCGCTCGCTCCTAATAGAGAAACTCGTAAAAACTCGTCCCCCTTGATTGGGTGAAAGCAACTTCTTTATTCAGCAGGCCAATAAATAGCGGCAGCGGGGTATTTTTTCAAGAGACCTTCCCATTAAATTTGTGGAATTTGCTGGCATTTGGATGGTTCTTGGTGGTCACCTAGCTTCTGTCAACTAACAAACAGCCCGGAAAGAGAAGGGAGCTGAGCGAAGTTGGGCGGTGTGTGTCGTTATTTGCCCCACTCTAGTTCCCATGCGCTGGCATTCTCCTGCTGGCCTCTTCACCCAAGTGTGTTGAGTGAAGAAAGCTTCTTCTATTCTGTTTTAAAACTGTGTGTAAACATCAGCAAATGGGTGAAGAATGGGCTCTGTCTTAAGTAGGTTGTTTTTCATGTAGTTCTGTTGAGGTAAAAGGGGAGACATGGGGAGTTTTCTGTGTTTAACCATGACACCATGGCACACACTCTATACGCAGTGCAAATAAAATTTAAAAACAATTACTGCTTAAGACGGCATACAAAGTGATTTCTGTAAACCTGTTATTTCTTGCCAGAATGAATGAACTGGTTCGGGATGCTGATAGAAACCCTTTATTATTTATCTTCCACAGGTTGTAATTCATTTCTGCACAACAGCTAAATATGTTCACATTTAAGGATTTTTAAAAAAATACTAATCTGTTGGCTTATCTTGACAGTTTTACAGGCGCATAAAGTGTAGAGGAGTTACTGTGTTCATCCATTTGCTCTGTAAACTGATCCTGTCCCTGCACGTTGCTGCTTTTTCTTCCTTTTAAGTGGTATTAACAGTGTTTTGTAGCATTTTCTTCTCTGTTTTCTTAACAATGTACAGTTTTACTATGTTAATCCATACTGAGTTTATCTCCTGACGAGCTGCCCAAACGGCTTAAAAATAATGGGTCTAATGGCACATATACATACTGATAGCTGGACATAAGGGGTGGATTTGGAAGTATTTTTTAGCAAGAAAGGAAAAAAAATATAAATTGTTTTTCCAAATTGATTCAGAAGATACATTTGTCAAAATGTTTCTTATTTAAATATTTAAAAAATAATTAGCTTACTGTGTAAACAAAAATCCATTTGTAAATCCTGAAGAATGTGAAGGGAAAGGTATTTTAAAAAGACTGTCTGGAAGCTGTACAATGTTAAAGTAAACTAGTCCTTTTTATTCTCAAAAATGGTAACATATAAACATGCTTGTAATTCTTGAGCAGTGCAGATGAAAATTGGCTCAAGTTGGTTTTGAGTAACAGTCAAGAAAATCCTATTTGAATATGTGTGATGAACCACAGGAGAAATGAAAGAGGTTTGGGGTGGGGTTTGGGAGTTTTTTTGCTATCATTAAAATTCTGGCTATCATTATTTTGGCTGTCATTAAAAATTTTCCTAATAAGGGACAAAATCACCAAACTTTATGCTGCAGCATTTATTGAGTTCTGTGCAGAGGCTATTCCAGAGCAGAATCACAACTCAGAAGTCAGTAGGAGTTTCTTGCATGTGAGGGTAGAATTTAGGGTCTTGTGCTATTCCAGGCTTGGTGTTGCGTTCGTTCCTAATCATTGAGGAGGGTTCTGGTAGATGTCAAGTGAAGAGAAGAATAGGGCATGCATCCTTAACCACTCAAGCCAGACAATGAAATTAGAAAATGGCACTGAGAGTTGCCGTGAGAGAATTCCCCTGGATTCCTAGCAGAAGAATAAAATGAGAACGGATTGATTAAAAAAGGGAGGTAAAAAAAAGGAAAAAAGAAAAAAAAAAAAAAGAAAGAAGAAAAAAGAAAAAAAGGAAAGAAAAAAAAAGAAAGAAAAAAAAAAGAAGAAAAAAAAAAAAAAGAGCAGGAAGGAAGGAGGGGGGGAAGAAAATAAATTATAGAAACCTTGGCAGACTCCTCCTCACCTCCTCAGAACCTATCTAATAATAAAGTCCGACATTAAAAGCTGTATTGTCTTCTTACATAAAGGCGCATGTACTTACTGTTTCCTCTTAGTTTCTGGTTCTGCATTTTTCAAATCTCTTACCAAGCATTTTGCACGCGTATGATGTTTGCAGCACTACGCGCTCGTATTTGAAGACTGTTTTCAGAAGTCATTATTGAACTCTAGGATAAAAAGGTATAAGCATAATTACATGTTAAAGAGAATAAATATGTTCTGCTAGATAGTTAACCAGGTGAGGTTAAACAAGATAAGATGAATTCTGGTCTTTTGAGAAAACTGACAGTCTTCATTTTAAGCTACAATGTAAAGTGCTTTATCCTGAGATTAGGTATTGTGGCAGAAGCTAAAACTGCCTTTTTCCCCTAACCGTGCCAGAATACAACCTCCTTTTCTTTTTGCGCTAACAAGACTGCTTTACCACCACAGCCCACTCTAAGTAATTAAATCAATCCTTTGTACTTACCGTATTCTCCTCTAGTGACGGTACTAGATCTGATTATATGCTTCATGCATATTCAAAGTACGGCACTGACAGCTCTTTAATGAGCTCTTACTTAATCAGTACGAACAATGTTCATCTTGTTCTTTTTTTCCTCATACATTAGAGCTAGGAACAGTTGGGGAAAAAATGAAACATCCAGCATTCATTTGAAAAATATATTGTACTTTGAAAAGTGTCTAAGCTGGGGAAGTTGCATTCTGCCCTTTAAAAGTCTGATGGACAAATTGGATTACTAGTATTGGATTAAATAACAAATGGTTAGAGGAGAAATGAGAAAAGCTCGCTGTGATCACAGGCTTTAATATTTTTTGTTACTTATAAAGCTGAAGGGGTCTTTAACCAGTTATTAAAGTCAGGATTAATTTGTAATGGTCCAACTTACTAGCTTTAAAAGGGTTTTGTTGTTGTTGTTGTTGTTTTTTATTGAAAACAATAGTGTAATGCATGTATCATGGAAAAAAATTTAAGTTTAAGATCTCCAAGCTATTTATGGATTTTCATCATCTTGTACTGGCTCAGATAAGGGGTTTGCATGCATGGGATCGATTTGGGCTCAAACATGTTTTTCACTTCATTTAAATAATCTGTGCAGTATTTTTTTTCCCTGAGAACAGTGTGGATATTTTCCTAATTTTAAATTTCAAGCATTTGTAGCAAGTCAATTAAATACTTGTTTTACACTTGAAAAGTGGAAACAAAAACAACCCCAGCAGCAGCAGGGTTTTACAGAGTGAAACCATGTTGGAAAAAGGCTTTTTCTAAATATTTTATTTAGAAATTCTACATGTGAGTTTAGCTTGCAATATTGCTGCAGTAACAACACTCGTTTTTCCTTTGTCGAGTGTTTTGTGTGCATCCTTCCACCAAGGAAAAAAATAATAAAAAAAAGTAGTAATGTGCTAATGGCACTGTATTTGCTGAAAAAGAGTTACTTAAAAATTTAATATATGGCAGCTCATCTTTATTTTGCTTGCATGGGAAGAATCTGTTTCAGCTTTGTGCACAAGAATTTAAAAGCTGACAGTCAACAAATAAAATATCAGCATCGACTGCTATTAATATTGCACACATGTGTCATTTCACTGATCAAAAAGGCCTTCGCCAGGGTACAATTGGCCTTTCTCCAAATTGCAAGCTTTTTCTCAGCTTTTTCTTTTTTACTCTTTCTTCTTTTGTTGCTGCCCGGGGATTTGTGCCTATCGCAGCCGATATCACATGACCGGTGTCAGGGCATCACATGGGTCCAAAGTGAATACAAAAACAGATTAAAAATTCTGTAAAAACAATCAAGACTTTGTTAACTCAGTTTTAAAGCAGCCTATTTTATGGGTATTGTGTGTGCTTCGGTGTCAGTGTGGAAATATTTAAACAGGAACCTGTTCAGATCTGACTCGGCAGCTCCAAGCTCTACCTAGATCTTTTCTCGTTATATGGTGCAACTAACTTTATTTAGGAGGAATGCATTAACAGAAAGAAGCTTATGTTTCCATTCTTACACTGAGATTGCATGGCATGAAATTCAAGTTCAGGTCCACCGTTGAGTAAAACTCTTTTAAAACATTTCTGTCTCCTATTTCTTTTTTCAAAGCTGAAAAAAAGGAAATCCAGCAAGAGCTTGGCTTCATAATGGCATCTTTTAGCCAGAGTCCCACACCAACTCAAACCAAACAAATTTAGGGTAATATATTGATTGAAATGTTACTATAGCCATGTATGTTTGCTTGCAAGAACTTTTTTTCACATGCAGCGTGATGATCTCGTGTATCACAGAATAAACTTCATCATTATGCAAGGGGAAAAAAAAACACCTCTCCCCTTTTACTTACCCTCTCCTCCAAATAAATTTCATCTACTCAGTGCATATAAATGAAGAGTTTCTAATATTGATTTTCATGTACTTCTAAAAGCAGACCCCACTAGATGGACTAATACAGCAATGCCTTTGATCTGTAACTTAACAGCAAAGTGTACCTGTAAGTTTTAATCCTCTTCAGAGGAGTGCTGAACTGCTAAATATTATTGTAAATGCTGTGGTGTAGTATTTTATGCACAAAACCAGAAGTGGAGGTCTTGGGGCATTTCTATGTGACAAATTTCTTCCTTCATTGCTCCATCATCCAGGAGCTGGACCTTGCTTCTTCTGCTTGGAAAAGGGTTATAGGTACATCCCTACTTTAGGATGCTCTGTGCTTTTCATCTTGCTGCTATCAGATTGTGTATCCTAAAAGCACCCTCTAGGGACAGTTTCATCAACTAGTAGCTTCCCAGGGTGATAAGTGGGTATATGAGGGGATCTCACACCAGAAAGAAAAGCATGCCATACAGCAGAACTTTTTCTTACTATGTGAGTCTGCCACATCCATCCCAAACTGACCCATTTCCCTGACCTCCTTTTACTTCCCTTGTGTGGATGTGCCAAGCCTACAGGTCACGGCAGGGGGACATGAGTTTGGACAAAGGCTGGTGACATTGCCTTGCATGCAGCAGGGTCATAGCCAGGTGAGGAGGTGGTTCTCCATGCAGATCTGGGCTTGCACACTATATACTACTATATACTACTGCTATAACGTTGGGTGTGAATGTGAGTGTGGCAGGCATGTACGTGTAAACATTTGAAATGCTCCCATCAAGAAACCAGGAGTTGTATTTCAGAGAAAAACAGTAGTTTTTCTGGTGTCTTTCCAGCTTCTGCTGCTGGAAATCACTTCTCTGCAACTAGGGGTCCTATGGTTTAAGTTAAAAAGATAGCTTCCTTGAGTGTACAGCACCTTGTATCAGCGATTTCAAAACTTTTTACTCTCATCAAACAATTAACTTCTAGGGCCCTTGCGAGATCAGTTTGCGTGATTATTCCCATATTGCTTAAGCTTCCTGGTGAAGCAGTGTTGAAGCTGGGAGAAGTACTCAGAAGTCCCAGCTCATGCTCCTTTGCCACTATTCCAGGCTTCTTCCCAGGTTAATTTTAACGGTAAAAATACGTGAATTCTGTAATTTGATTTGGAGCCTGTAGTCTTTGCTACTCAGCTCAACTTGAGAAATGAGAATGGCAGGTCAGTATAGAGGTGCTGTCTCTACAAAAGACTTCAGTGAGGTTTCTCCTAGTCTCCCAGCTCAGAGAGAGTGGAATTTGGCTGAATGACCCTGCTCCATGGAAAGGAGAGTCAGGAGCCTACTGAGCTGTTGTCTCTCTTTCCCCCACATGGCCTGATGGTACAGACATGGTAACATAGAGCCTGAGTCCAGTAGAGTGTAGCACTGCCTGAAGGGAGGCTGCAGAGGGTCCTCAGCCTGCGTGGAGGCAATGATGGACAAGAGCTGAGAAAAGGGATGCTGGTCCATGTGCACACACATGGGGACCTGGACAACAAAATCATTCATATTTGGGCAGGTGCTCCCTTTGATTGCAGGCTGAAGAGAGGGAAAACTATCTAGGTTATCATCTGGAATAGTGGCTTTAAGCACAGACAAGCTGAGCAGATGCCCGTGCCTTGGTCAAGGGTTCAGGATTACCATCTCTGCAGCTACCACACTATCCTGACTGTGCTGGAATGGATCTTGCCCACAACAATTATTTTCATGTTTGAGGACCTGTGATGACCAGATATCTTTTAGCAGCAAGGTGTTTTTTTGTTTGGGCTTTTTTTTCACTGAGAAAATCCCACCAATAAAGTTCTCCCATAAGAATTCAAAAGATGCAGTGCTTTTTTAAAGGTGTTTATTTGGGTCAGGGTATCAGTGTGATAAAAAACACTGAAATGTATGCTGATTATGGTTGCTTTCAAAGATCTATTTATGGAGCAAGAAGAATTGGATGGAAGGACTTACAGTCATATGATATTTTTATCATTACGCCTTGTATTGCACAATCACGTTAGAGACCTGTACTCCAGAACCTGAAATGAAATATGTAGCCCAATTTGTGAAATGTCATGTAAGTAATTAAATTCTTTTGATTGCAGGAAGGAACACAGAAGAAGAAGAAGCTATGATGCAGGAATGGTTCATGCTGGTTAATAAGAAGAACGCCTTAATAAGACGAATGAACCAGCTTTCTCTTCTGTAAGTACTGATGGATGCATGTATTTACTAAAGGATTATTTAGGGCAATATTTACCCAGCAGATAGATGCAAAACTGTTTTGTTTTCTTCCCATCAGACTTCAAAAATATCCCCTCAAAAGTGAATAGCGTGGGTGATTTTTTTGGAACACATGGAGAAACCTGTTTTTCTCATATTTCAGACTTGAAAATGAGAAGTGTGCAATGACACGAGATTAGCCGGAGCTGTGAAAAAAAAAAAGAAAAAAGAAAAAAAAACCCAAACACAAGAAAAAAGAAATAATTATTAAGCACAGTTACATTTTCAAAGACCCAGCAGTAGAATAAAATTACATTTTAGAAATGCACAAACAGATTTGGATTGTACCTCAGATGTGACAGGTGAAGGCTATTCAGAGAGAGAGCAACATTTGAGTCACTACCTGCTTTGTAGAAATCCACAATCCCATCACTACTTCAGCAGCACAGGACTGCTGAAAGGATATTAGTGCATCAGTCACGGTGTGGTGATACCACCGATACTGCAGAGTAAGGGCAAGTTGCAAAGTAAGGGCAAATAAACTTTTTTCACGAGCACGGGCGCGGAAGGGAGAAGATGCCGCTCGTTTTTAGAGGCGTTCTGCCCTCAGCGCTTCTTTTCCAGCTTCTCTTTCAGTCTGATTAGATTTCTTTCAGTAATGCCACCTAGTGTAGACGCCTGCATACTTCCCTGGGAAGAGCCTGTGCTCACAGATTTCCTACCATGTCTGAACTTGACAGAAGATTCTACCTTCAAAATATTAAGCTTTCTAATCCCGTGTCTAATTTTCATTATTCAATAGGGCAGAATGTATATATAGGATAATACTTCCAGTGTCATATTATCTTGGTGAACAGGCTGATGCTGGTATTTGTTCATTAGATCCAGGGGAATGTTTTATACTTAGGACATTCCACAACAGCTGCTCCAAGGATGAATATGAAATAATTACGTCCTGTAGCACAATAGAGTTAAACTGACGGAATTAAAGCTGACACTATAGGAAATGAAAAGGCCCTGGTACTGAATATGCCACCTGAGCAAGGTTTTAAGTTTGTGTATCATTTATTTGGAGTAGCTTAAAGTTAAAGAGAAAAGTCAGTTATGAGTCCTAAAATCAATGTAAGTTAAAGGCTCTTTTAAGCGTTTAATGATTTAGTAATTAACATATTGATGAACTTTTGCAACTTGCCTAGGGAAAAAGAACATGACCTAGAAAGGCGCTACGAACTGCTGAACCGGGAGCTGAGAGCAATGCTTGCTATTGAAGGTAAGAGCAATGCTGGGTACCAAAGGAAAGAAAATGTGTGCTGTCAAAGGCAGCTACCTGTAAGTATCAAAGCAGGAGGCTTTTCTGAAGCCCAGTGAAGAATTAATGCTGGTATTTACGTCATCTCAAGTGACAGCACACAGCAAACACACTGGGTCTACACTCCCACTCTTAAGTTTTATTTGGGGAAGGGAGTAGGGGTGGGGGGGAGTCCAAAACATGGGACAAAGAAATCTGGTCTCCTCGGAACAAACTTTGAAAACAAAACCATGAGGAGGTAAAGAACATTTGTCTGGGGTTTATTATTTTTTGTTGCAGTAGCACTCCCCTGGCTTTCCTGCAGCAGTGGGTGCTGCAGAGAAACGGACGGGGTGACCCGCAGAAGGAAGCCTCCTTCCTTTTGATGTTTCAGATCTGTTTTACAACAGTACCTCACTGGGGGGAAAAGGTCTCAGATTTGGTGGTAAAAACACTACGTCTGCCAAGTAAGTATTTCATCACAAGCAACACCAGGATTAGTGTGATCCTTTGCACAGATTTTCTCCCTTCCCTGCAACTCTCCCAAGTTTAGTCACCTTACCTGAATGAAAACTCACGGGGAGATTGACACACGGGATAAATGAAACAATTGCATCCTTTCCATAGGGCTTTCAAGTGAATTGTACAATAATCCTGGGGATGATTCATAATAAAAAATAAACATCCAGATAGCTTAAACCATTGCTTGCATTATTTTCTTCTTTAAATATCTTAAGTGTTTTTTAATGCTGCACTGCTTATACCTCTCAGTCACAAATGCTGTCTTATAGTTCAAAGATGTTTGCTTAAAAGTTAATCCTTTGGGCTCCGTAAAATGGACCTTTTGTCTAATCAATGCAAATTGATTTTGCTATTCTGTATTGACCTCTCAACCCTTTGACTGTCCATGGTAATTTCTTTCTTCACCTGATAAGGTACCTGATCCATAATAAATCAATTCTAATTAGTTTGGAGACTTCACTGGGAGCATAAGTTTGTAGGAAAAAAGCAGCAGGTTTCAGGTAGCTTTTTTGTATCTCTCCATCTGTGGTTATGTTTTTTGCATAAGACTGTGTTCGCTATATTCTTGAATAAACTTGAGTGATAAATATACACAGTACTTTCTGCAGAGACAAGTCAGTTTAGTTGGGAATCATAGGAATGAAATATTTAAAACAAAAATACTGTAAGACTAGGGAGGAGTTAAGAGATACTGGATTTAAAATCCAAAATTTTAATGTTTGATTGCATCTTACGTTCTGCTGTCTCAGAATGTCCTAGCAGCCTCTGCCATTCACATACTGACTTGAACAAGAATCTGTCCTTTTTCTGTCCTTTTGTAATTTCTTTTTTTAAGTTTAAGGAAAGATGCCAAAACACAGGAAAGTAGTATCTTTCTTTTTTTTTTTTTTTTTTTTTTTTTGTGCTACTGGTGTGTGGTAAGAGGGGCTTAGGGAGAAAACATAAGCACAGGAGAATTTCGGTTATTTTGGATTGTTTTTTAGTTATATAACAAAGTCAACATTTTGACCCTCAATAAGATTACTAGTCTGCTAGAACTTTCAGCAGCTGTCTCCTTTTACCAAAAAAACTTATCAAAGGAGAAACTCTCCCAATAAGAAGCCTGTGGAAAGTCAAAATACACATTTTTGACACCTCATCTCTTGATGTGTGTATCAGTGCTGTTACTGTTTCTGGTGACCGACATATGCTAGGATGCAAAGATGCATTTTGGGGGAAGCACCAGTAAAAGCACAGCATTTGTAATATGATTTCCCTGAAGAAGTGTGGAGTGCCCGAACATCCCATCAGTATCCACTCCGAGGCCATTTACCCAGCTGTTAATGAGCACTTGGGCTCTCTGAAAAAGTTGAAAAGACAAATCTCACTTTTACCCACACCAATTTGAATGGGCAGGAAAATAATAAATATATATACACACAACAGGACGTGACCGGTTTNCTGTAAGTATCAAAGCAGGAGGCTTTTCTGAAGCCCAGTGAAGAATAATGCTGGTATTTACGTCATCTCAAGTGACAGCACACAGCAAACACACTGGGTCTACACTCCCACTCTTAAGTTTTATTTGGGGAAGGGAGTAGGGGTGGGGGGGAGTCCAAAACATGGGACAAAGAAATCTGGTCTCCTCGGAACAAACTTTGAAAACAAAACCATGAGGAGGTAAAGAACATTTGTCTGGGGTTTATTATTTTTTGTTGCAGTAGCACTCCCCTGGCTTTCCTGCAGCAGTGGGTGCTGCAGAGAAACGGACGGGGTGACCCGCAGAAGGAAGCCTCCTTCCTTTTGATGTTTCAGATCTGTTTTACAACAGTACCTCACTGGGGGGAAAAGGTCTCAGATTTGGTGGTAAAAACACTACGTCTGCCAAGTAAGTATTTCATCACAAGCAACACCAGGATTAGTGTGATCCTTTGCACAGATTTTCTCCCTTCCCTGCAACTCTCCCAAGTTTAGTCACCTTACCTGAATGAAAACTCACGGGGAGATTGACACACGGGATAAATGAAACAATTGCATCCTTTCCATAGGGCTTTCAAGTGAATTGTACAATAATCCTGGGGATGATTCATAATAAAAAATAAACATCCAGATAGCTTAAACCATTGCTTGCATTATTTTCTTCTTTAAATATCTTAAGTGTTTTTTAATGCTGCACTGCTTATACCTCTCAGTCACAAATGCTGTCTTATAGTTCAAAGATGTTTGCTTAAAAGTTAATCCTTTGGGCTCCGTAAAATGGACCTTTTGTCTAATCAATGCAAATTGATTTTGCTATTCTGTATTGACCTCTCAACCCTTTGACTGTCCATGGTAATTTCTTTCTTCACCTGATAAGGTACCTGATCCATAATAAATCAATTCTAATTAGTTTGGAGACTTCACTGGGAGCATAAGTTTGTAGGAAAAAAGCAGCAGGTTTCAGGTAGCTTTTTTGTATCTCTCCATCTGTGGTTATGTTTTTTGCATAAGACTGTGTTCGCTATATTCTTGAATAAACTTGAGTGATAAATATACACAGTACTTTCTGCAGAGACAAGTCAGTTTAGTTGGGAATCATAGGAATGAAATATTTAAAACAAAAATACTGTAAGACTAGGGAGGAGTTAAGAGATACTGGATTTAAAATCCAAAATTTTAATGTTTGATTGCATCTTACGTTCTGCTGTCTCAGAATGTCCTAGCAGCCTCTGCCATTCACATACTGACTTGAACAAGAATCTGTCCTTTTTCTGTCCTTTTGTAATTTCTTTTTTTAAGTTTAAGGAAAGATGCCTTTACAAGTGTGCTACTGGTGTGTGGTAAGAGGGGCTTAGGGAGAAAACATAAGCACAGGAGAATTTCGGTTATTTTGGATTGTTTTTTAGTTATATAACAAAGTCAACATTTTGACCCTCAATAAGATTACTAGTCTGCTAGAACTTTCAGCAGCTGTCTCCTTTTACCAAAAAAACTTATCAAAGGAGAAACTCTCCCAATAAGAAGCCTGTGGAAAGTCAAAATACACATTTTTGACACCTCATCTCTTGATGTGTGTATCAGTGCTGTTACTGTTTCTGGTGACCGACATATGCTAGGATGCAAAGATGCATTTTGGGGGAAGCACCAGTAAAAGCACAGCATTTGTAATATGATTTCCCTGAAGAAGTGTGGAGTGCCCGAACATCCCATCACTATCCACTCCGAGGCCATTTACCCAGCTGTTAATGAGCACTTGGGCTCTCTGAAAAAGTTGAAAAGACAAATCTCACTTTTACCCACACCAATTTGAATGGGCAGGAAAATAATAAATATATATACACACAACAGGACGTGACCGGTTTGTTTGTCTAAAAGAAAAGCAGAACACACCAACCCAAACTGAAACTTAAAAAAAAAAAAAAAAAAAAAAAGGGAGAGAGAGAGAGCCATGCAGAAGATAGCAGCCTGCTGATGGCAGATAAAGGCGGGTTACTGGCAGGCAGCCTGCCCTGCCTGCACAGGCAGCGTGTGGGCAGCGCTGGCGTCTGGAGGTGCTGACCGTTGTCGTGTTCAGTGATGTGGAGACAGTGTCCTCTTAGCCAGCCACTAAAATGGAGGCACAGGCAGCTGAATGGCCTTTTGGAGTGTTACAGCACTTCACGTGGAACACATGAATAACCCAGGGTGGTAAAAAAAGGGTTACTCTTTCACCCCCACCCCCCACCCAATTTTGCCGTAGAGAGAGTTAATGTGCTGTCTTGGTCCAGCTGGAAAGTGTTCCTCTCTTGCCACTGCCGAGACTGCTCCGACCTTGCCTAATACACCAACGAAAAGACAGGCTTCTGGGTTTGTGTTAACCTGTGCACAAGGGGAGGCATTTTGGCTGGCTGGCTGGGAGCTGCACAGCTCATCTAAACAAGGTGCTGCATTTCTCAGCCTGATTTTCACCACATCCGCAGCTGAGTGGCAGGATGCCTGACTTTCCACTACCTTTCCTCTCACTCTTTTCTTTCTTTCTTTCTTTTTTTTTTTTTTTATTGGAGATTTAATGCCTCCTTAGAAAAGATACGTTCATTCTTGCACACCTTGGGGTGGTGTGTTCATTTTCTGCCCAAGAAATGGATCTTCTTTCGGATTTTGTACATCTTGATTTATTCTTGGCTTATAGTTTGAAGTGGGTGCTCTTCTAAAAGGATTTATGCATAGGTTCACTATTTTTGTAGTTATGGTTTATATGATAAGCTTTTTATATTTAAAATCAATATGTAATCCTGTGGAGGAGCTTATCCTCTAAAACCCCATTTGTAAATCTATTTTAGCTTTGTTACACCGCACAGCCACAGTATTCCATAGATTGATTAGGTTCAGCAGCAGAATCCTATCAAATGGCCTGCTCTGATGATGATGCAAACTCTTTCAGGATTGCTAGTTGACTGGAACTAAAGATAAGACCTGACTGCAATCCCCCAATGTGCTCTTTACAAAACTAGTGTTAATTTTCATCAAAGTGCTGGGCTTATTTATTATAGTGGCGAGGTTGAAGGTTTTACTACGAGAACTTTCGACCAGTTCTATTAAAGCATTTCTATGGGAGCTGGCTGCCTGTTTGCTCAAAGTAATTATCAGTTGAACTGGGGGG
>JAAWXA010000041.1:3629651-3846728 GCA_038090715.1 Florisuga fusca | reverse complement strand
GCGGGGCCGCCCGGGGTCTCTCCGCCCCTTCCTCCCCTCCGCGTTTATCTGCTGCTTTTTGCCACCCAGCCCGGCCGGTGCCTCCCGAGCCGGTGGTCGCCCTGTTCCCCCCCGCCAGGTCCTCAGCCCCGGCGCTGCCGGAGCCCCCAGAGCTCCGGGACGGGCCCAGTCGGCGCTGCCCTCCCGCTCGGGTGCTTGCGCTCTCCCTCTTCCTTTTTCCCTTTTTAACTCTTATCCATTTCTAATTAAAACGTCCCCGTCTGCTCGCTTTTAAATTAATTATACTTCCCTCCTCTGGTACCTCCTTTTGATTCCTAATCCAATTATCTTTTTAAATAATTGCTTTATCTTTCCCCATCGCCGGGCACTGTTGCCTCTCGGCACTTGCACGCAAATCTCCTTCGTTTGAAATAGAATAAAATAATAACAACAAAATTTACAATTCGAGGCCGCCTGCCCGGTGCTCCACGCCGGGGTGGGCGCAGCCACCCGGTACCCGGGTGCTCCTCGGCACGATTTGGGGTGGCCGGACCTCTCTAACCCACCCCTCTCTGGTCTCTCCCCAGGCGCTCCGGCCTCGCCTCTGCGCGGGGAAGAAATCTGCCTTTTTGTTTTCCGATCCTCGTTGTCGTTTTAAATTTTAAAAATCTTTTTTATGTTGGTTTTTTTTTTTTTTTTCTGCCTGCCTTTGCGATTGCTTGAGGACCTTGCGGCGGTGACGACGGGACAGAACGAAAAAAACTCTTTTTACCCAGATTTTGTTCTCGTTTTTTAATTTGTTGTTGGCTTTTGAATTTTTTGCCTCTTTTTGGGGTGTTTTCGGGGGTTATTTTTATTGGGGCGTTTTAAAATTATTTTTATTTTTAAATCCTTGTCCCCCTGCTCCATATATTTGATTTGATTTTTTGCAATTTTTAAAATTTTTCTGCTGGACTTTGGAGGAAACCTGCCCAGCTTTTAGCATGATGTCTTACCTTAAACAGCCCCCTTATGGCATGAACGGGCTGGGGCTGACGGGCCCTGCCATGGACCTGCTGCATCCCTCCGTGGGGTACCCGGGTGAGTCCCTTGCGCCTCGGCCCTGTCCCCACCATCACCCACCCACCCTCTGGCAGGAGGGGGAAAAACTCCATCCCGGGTGGGTTTGAATGAAGAGCCCATGGGGCTGTACGGTTTGGGGTAGGCTGTGGGGTGGGTGCCCCCATTTTGCTCGCAGCCTGGGGTGGGAAGGGAACAGTGCCGATTCCAGCGTCTTCATTCCTGTGTGGATTTTGAAGAATTTAAAAAAAAAAGCATTAAAAAAGCTTTTTTTTTTTTTTTTTTTTTTAAAGAAAACAAGAAAAAAGTAGATTTATTTTGACGCAATGAAATCTCTCCGTTGCTCTTGGGGCTGGGCCTGACCCTTCCCCAGCCCTCTGCTGCTCACCCTGCCTGCAGCAGGACCGGGTCCGGTGTGGGGGGGCACACTGACACTACTGGGGTTCAGAGAGGGGGATGTTGCTCAGGCCCCCACCCCAGGGGTGCTGGGGCTCCAGCCACACTGGAAGGGGTGCGGGAGGTGCTCGGGGACCCAGTGTGACCGGCGTGGTGGTGCTCGCCCCCAGCCACCCCACGGAAGCAGCGGCGGGAGCGCACCACCTTCACCCGCTCGCAGCTGGATGTGCTGGAGGCACTCTTTGCCAAGACCCGCTACCCGGACATCTTCATGCGGGAGGAGGTCGCCCTGAAGATCAACCTGCCCGAATCTCGAGTCCAGGTACTGGACCTGCACTGGGGGTGCGTCCCACACTGCTGTGGGCTGGGGGGATGCGGGGGGCACGGCAGCTCGGCCGGCATCGCTCGGACTTGGCTTTCCGTCCACATTCATCCCTGTTTCCTCAGGGCTGGGATGTGCGTGGGCTCCCCACCACATATCTGTCCCTGTGTGGGGGTATCCAGGCAAAGGCAGGCTCTTACTTTTTTTAACTTGTTTTATTAATTTTGGTTTTATTAACATTTTATGGTCCGCTTCCACCTGGCCCAGGTTGTAGCAGCCCTGCTGCCTGCGTGCCTCCCAGGGGTGCTCCCTCCAGCACTGCTCCCCAGATGATGATGCCTAGCAGGGTGGGATATGCAGGCAGCAGCCCGCAGTGGATCTGTCCCCCAGAACCGTATTTTATCTCTACTTCAGGGACATGCACAACCTGGGACACCCCAGCTCCTGGCCCTGGGCATCCTTGCTTGGAGCAGGATATGGGGTGGCCTGGGTGCCAGGCAGGGCAGGTTTTTTTTCCGGGGTGCGAGGGCGTGCAGTGCTAATGGCTGGGTGTGGGTGCTGGGAGAACTGGTGGCAGGGTGAAGTTGATTGGGTGCTCCCGGGGTGAGGAGCACCCAACTGCTCATCCCTCTGCACCCCAATTTCTTCCTCCAGGTCTGGTTCAAGAACCGCCGTGCCAAGTGCCGGCAGCAGCAGCAGAGTGGTGGAGGGGCCAAGAGCCGTCCGGCCAAGAAGAAATCCTCGCCAGCTCGCGAGAGCTCAGGTTCGGAGAGCAGCGGGCAGTTCACCCCACCAGCAGCAGCCTCCAGCTCGGCCTCATCTTCCTCCTCCAGCTCGGCCTCATCAGCCCCGGCGGGCGCCCCAGCATCTCTCAGCACTCCGGCGTCGTCCATCTGGAGCCCGGCTTCCATCTCTCCTGGCGCGGCGCCGGCGGGGGTGACGGTGCCTGAGCCCCTGCCACCCGCTGCCGCGTCCTGCATGCAGAGGGCCGGCCCCGCCGCTGCTGCCGCCTCCGCCAGCTACCCCGTCTCCTATGGCCAAGGTGGGGGGTACGGGCAGGGTTACCCCGCGCCGCCCTCCTCATCCTATTTTGGGGGCGTGGATTGCAGCTCCTACCTGGCGCCCATGCACTCCCACCACCATCCCCACCAGCTCAGCCCCATGGGGCCCTCTTCGGTGCCTGGCCACCACCACCACCACCCGCTGAGCCAGAGCTCAGGCCACCACCACCATCATCACCATCACCACCACCATCAGGGTTATGGTGGCACCGGGCTGCCCTTCAACTCCTCCGACTGCCTGGACTACAAGGAGCCCGCTGCTGCTGCTGCCGCTGCCTCCTGGAAGCTCAACTTCAACTCCCCTGACTGCCTCGACTACAAGGACCAGGCGTCCTGGCGCTTCCAGGTCTTGTGAGGGACCCACCACCCTCCCCTCAAGCTGCCACTGAACCCCCTGACCGAGGTCTCCCCATTGCCTCCCGGGCAGGACTCTGGCTTCAGCTCTTCCTCCTCCTCCCCTCTCTTCGTTAGCAGTAACCATGCCCCGGAGGGGGGGGTGTCCTGCAGCCCCCATCTCTACTGACTGATATTTATTTGCTTCCTGCACCCCTCCAGCGGGTTTATTATAATTATTATTTTTTTAAATGCGACAGAAGAGGAGTTTAAAATAAAATAAGAAGCCCAGCATCCCCCCTGCTGCCCCCCGGGCAGAGGCGCAGGCTGGCTCCTGCCCTGCCGGTGCCCCTTTAGCTTCGTGTGGGGACCCTCATCCCCACCCCCGGGTGCGGCAGCCCCCAGCTCGCCGGTCCTGTACAGTCTCTTGCCGCTGGGAGTGGCGGGAACGATGTAAATACTAGGTCCGTTCCAGTGACCGTCATTATTTTTAGTTGATGCTGTTGGGTTGGCATTTATCTAGAGTCTAACGTGGAACAGAACTTCCAAAAAAAAAAAAAAAAAAAAAAAGGAAAACTACACTTCCTGCAGTTGTTGGAGGCTGCCCCGTGGTGCTGGGACCATTCCTGTTCCTGCAGAGCTGGAGCTGAGGGGGATGAACAGGGCCACGGCCACCCTGGTTGGGGCTTTGATACACTGGAGGGGCCAAACCCCAAATTTACATCCTCCCTGTGGTCTTGCAGCAGTGCGCACATCTGCTAGGAACTGGGGCTACACCATGTGCCCCACTCTCTGGTGTTCTGCTGACACCCCTGGGGCATCAGGAACTGCGGTGGGAGGGGACGGGGAAGGGGGAGGAGGAGACAAGAAGTATTGAGGCACCATCGTGCTCCAGGTGTCTGTTTTGGGGAAGGGGCGTTGCCTGTGCCCCTCTGGCCGCCCGGTGGGGTGTCGAGGGGGACGGCGATGTGCTGCTGCAGCAACAGGGAAATGGGCTGCAGTGGGAAACCCAGCGGGGTCAGCTCCCCCACCCCCTCCAGATGACACCGTTGCAAGGCTCTGGCATCCTTCCCGGGTGACAGTCACTGCAGAGCCCCGAGGCCGGGGGGCTGGTGGGTGCCCTGTGGCCTCCAGCACCCTCACGCTGTGCGGTGGGGAGGGAATGGATGCAGCAGAGTTGATTTTAGGGGATAATTTTGGGCTTTTTTTTTCCTTTCAACAACTCTTTTCCATGTTGTCTCCTTCGGTGAATGTACACACACATATACAGAAATATATATATATATATATGTGTGTGTATCTTTACATATAGAACAACTGTTCTCTTCTGCAAGCAGTAGGGAGGCACTCACTGCACCATCGGGTGGCTGTACAGGCAGTTTGAGGGAGGAGCATGGGTGCCTGGTGTGGGTGCCACCAGCTGATGCTGGTGTTCTTCTGTTAAAATTCTTCTGTTAAAAGTAAAAAAGTTATCATAGCCCTCCTGGAACTGTACAAGAAATAAATCTGTGCTGGACACAGAATGAACCAAAGCTGCCCTCCCAGATTTAGTGAACTCCTGAGAGGACACAAGAGCCAGCAGGTGTATAAAACATCTACTTCCCCTCCACACCCCCACCTGACTTCATCTTCTTTAAACAAAAATACACTCTTGTCTTCCTTAAAAAAATGTGGCACTGAAGAACATGGTCTAGTGGAACTTGTCAGTGTTAGGCTTATGTTTGGACTCAATGATCTTAAAGACCTTTTTAAAAGTTCTTTAAAAGTTGTGTTTCATTGTAACTCAGTAAATCAGCACTGCTGAGAGAGAAAGATGGGAGAGGAAACAATTCTGTTCCTTTGGTTTCTGCAGCATGGTCCTGTGCTGCACCCAGAGTGCAGGTGGGTCAAGGCTTTGCTTCAGGGTTTGGGTCTCTAAGGGGTGCCTGCATCCCTCAGGGGAATCCACCCAACATGGGCACCCAGTAGCTCCTGCTGCTGCAGCCAGTGGCTTCTCCAGCATCCCCCCTAGCACAGTGCACATTTGTGGACATTTTCCAGTCCTGTTTGTGCAGACCTGGAGCATGACAGCTGGGCTGGTCACTGAGCAGGGAGCAGAGGAGACCTTCTCCTGATCACATCAAATAATGGCTTTGCCCTCAACGCCTGGCTTCATTTTTTTTCATTGCCTTTCTCCCAGACCTGCAGTTTCTACAAAGGTTGACAAGCATGACTTGCGTGTGAATAGCTGGTTTGCTGGAAAATAACTAAAACCATTTTTTAAATTATTTTTCTCATATTGGGTAAAAAAAACCCCTGGAAAACATCGTGGTGACTAAGCACAGTGCAACACTCACCAGCAAGCCTAGCGTGGGCAGGCCCCATCCTCCCTCCACCACCCATGGGTTGGTGCCAGCAAGGCAGGTGAGATATGACTTTCCACCCATCGGTGGACAAGCCTGGGCCAGTGGGGGTTGTGCCCCTGCACTGCTGATGCTTGGCTGGTGGAACAAACTTCTCCCACTGTGGGCTGCCCCATGGCCTGACCTGGTGCTGCCACCTGAGCACAAGCCATGGCAGGTAAAGCAGCAGGATGCTCGCTGCCTGCTGCTCTGGGAACAGGTGCCAGTGGGATCACTGGGCTTCTTTGGGTTGTGAAAGAGCTGCCTCACTGCTCAAGCAAGGAGGCTGCTGGGTGCATGGGTACAATTAGGGTTTTTTTCATTTTTTTTAAATAACATTTGCTGCTGGGTGCTGGTGCCAAGGTTCTGGGTTACCTGGCACTGGACTGCTGAAGCTACTGCCTCTTGCTCAAGTGCCAGCAGGTCCAAAGGCTTGTGGTGCTTCCCTGCCTATAAGCCAAAGACCAGGAATTGCATCAAGGGGGAAGAGGAGTGGAGGGAGTGAATAATACCCAGTTTAGGCTGTTGTTGATTTTTATGCTAGTTGCTTTATGGACCTGAAATAATTAACCATCTATTTGCTGTTATGAGAGTATTTTCTCTGAGGGCAGTCCCTGCTTGGAAAGCTTCATTTTTAAACCTCCTCATGTGACAGGGAGCTGTGGTGGGTGATGATTTGCACTTCCTTAGTGGTACCCATCCATGCAGAGGAGAGGAGAGGCTGGGCAGGGCTGTTACAGGCTGGCAGAGGGTGCCTGACCAGAGATCTGGGTGCAGGATGTGTTTGGGGGACATTATGTGCTACAGCTGAGCATGAATTAAATTATTTTTTTTAAATGTAAGTTTCAGGAGACACATTAATGTGACGTAGTACAGTTTTTTTGTAGACAGCCTTTCTGGCAGGGCATGAAGAAAACAGCCAAAAAACATTTGTGGTTTCCCCTGCACTGACCTCCCCGTTAGCCAGTCACTGCTAATTCATTCACTTTGAGTAGCAATTAATGCCCATAAAATCCCACATTGGTTACAAACCTGTTGTGAATTTGTCAGTAAAAATCTGCCTATGAAACTCCCAGATGAGGAACCTGCTATATTGGAGAGCTCTTCTTTCATGTCATATGGGCAAGCACAAAAAGCTGCAGGGAAGGAGGAGGACGAAAATGGGCAGAGGGCTGAAGCCTAAATGAAAGCATATGCTTATTTCCAGTTAAATCCCTATTCAACACTTTTTGTTTGGTTGACTGGTTGTTTTTTTTGTTTGTTTGTTTGTTTCCAGGACAGACAGGGCTTTTCCAAGAAAGCCATGAAAGGAATTTTATTTTTATTTTTTATTAAATGAAAAACTGTGATTTTAAGAAATGGCATTTTGGATCTTATGTACATTTCTAGTATTATTTCCTGTATGTTTTTAAGCTGAAATCCTCTTAGCATGCAAAGTAAATAGATTATGATATACTGAAGGATTAAGAATCACTGTCTGGTGTCAGATTAATCCCTCATATAGACCATCACTTGTACTGACAGAAATATGGCTGCAATTCAGCAAAATAGCTCTACGGAGAACCAACGCATCGCAGCATCTTACGCAGAACAAGTGCGTGGTCTCCCCGGTCCCTCACTGCGCCCCGTGCATTTCAGAAATCAAATTTAAATCTCTGGACATTAAAAGCATGTGCTGTGTGAAGCACAGCAGTCACAGGCATGGCTCTGCACATGGAGGCCATGCAGCAGCCTGCTCTGTTTCAAAGCCCATTTTATTAATTATTATTTTTTCTTCCCCTCATTGAGTGTGCAAAATCCTGCACACTGCAGCCCACTCTCTCCTTTCAACTTGCAAAGCAAAAAGTCTCCTTCACACCTACTCATGGAAAAGTGCTGAAATGGGTTGGGAGTTTTTGACTGACTGACTGACAGTGAACACAAATATTTTTTATCCTTTGTAAATACAGAATTTTTATTGATAAATTACTTCTCATGGTTTGTGCTTTTTTTTTTTTTTTTTTTTTTTTTTCTTACTAGTTTGTCACACAAAAACGATTTCAAGAAGCTCACTGGCTTTGGGCTGCAACCACCTAACGCTCCTGAAAAAAGATCAAGCTTAACTCACATAAGTGCCTACAGCCAAGCACAAAAAATCTGCATCTGTACATGCTGCATTCGATCAAATGGTGGGAAGAAAGACCAGCGACGATGCTCGCCCTTCTCTTCACCATCACAAAAAAAAACAAACCTGAGGGCTGAAACAGGTTACGTTGCCTTCTCAGTGCATTTTCTCTTCATGGTTAGAGGCGGCAGATTAAAATCTGGACTCCAATGGAATGATGTTTAAGAGGCTCTGCATCTTTTTTTCAAGGCAAAATAATGGTTATTCAACTAAGATGATATATCTAGATATGAAAATTGAGAGCATTCTTCGGAAAATGCTGCCGACTGTGAAAGGCTGCTCTTTCACAGAGGTATCCTGAGTGAAGATTTTATCTGCTGGTATCTCAACAGGACGGTTTTCAGAGCCTTAAGTGGAAATTCAAATCTGCTTCCAAGTGAAGATTGTTAAAATATATAATGCATAGGGATTTACAGACTTTCCCCTGAGAAGTTTATGGATTCATCCAATAGTCCCCCACATTCCACCCCAAATTTTCAGCATTTGGGTTTGTACCATAAACGGGGATCTGCACTTACTCTTTTTTAATGTCTTTGCATGACACAATGAAAATCTCACCAAATTGCTCTCCATAAGCAAACATGGGGCAGTTTGTGCACGGACAGACACACTTGTGCTAACCCAGAAATACTTCGGAGGTCTAGGGACAGCACTTTTTATAAGCCTGGTGCTTCATTTTCTGCTGGTGGCCGGATGCAGGGGTGGCTGGAATTTTGCTGAAGGACTTCCTGTGAACTTTTCTACCTCAGTGAGGTTTTTCCTTTTCTGCTTTGGCAGTGAAGGGCATCTCGTGCTCCGTCACACCAGCCCAAAGTGCACGACTTTGAGAGACCCACTGTCTCTGACCTCCTGCAGGGGAAAAGAGAGGCAAGATCAGGCTGGCTGAAGGGACAGGCAATGGAAGGATTGGAAACTTCACGTGGTTGTGGGAAACACCGTATCAACCCAGGGAGAAGAGACAATTGCAGACTGTCTCAGTTTGGCCTGGAAATGGAGGATGCGGCCCTAAAGTGGTGGAGGTGGTCTGGTCGTGCATGGCAAGGCACTCCTCCCATTTTCTTAAGATTCTCTGCAATCGCCCTCCCTTGCTGCTCCTGGGGAAATGAGGGGCCAAAGCTCCAGCTTCAGCTCACAGTGTTCCCTGTGGTGGACATGGGGTGGTGATGTGAGGGGCAGGGAGCCGAGGTTCCACTTGTCTTTGAGCCCCCTTCCCCGGCGCCTGGAAGCTTATTGGCAAAAGTGAAACTTCAGATTTTTGTTACCTTTTAATTAAAACATTCTGTGAACACCACGAGGCTGGGTTAATGCCAGCGGGGAGCGAGCCAGGTTTTTCAGAGTTCGGCGGGGATGGCACTTTGCATTCCTCGTGCAAGGCAAACACGTGATTGAAGCATGAATCCCCTTCCTGCACTCAGTGCCCATGCAGGGTGGAAACCCCAGCCCTGTGGTTTTGCAAAGGCCATGATGGTGGTGGGGAACGTGTGCTGCAAATAAAGGTTATTTCATAACACGGGCCAGCGTGCCTGTGAAACGCATGAAATACTTTGCCTTGGAAAGTGCTGTAGTCTAGTGAGTCACTGCCTTCTTTTGAATCACAGATGAGTAGCCAGCCCGTCAGATTGCAAAGAATAAACTAGGCGTGGAGTTGAAAACAAAGGGAAATGTGTGTTTGTCCTGTCTTAGAGGGTAAGACATGCTGTCTGGCCTGGGCAGGGAGGAGGGCTCGGTCCCAGGGGCTGGATGTTAGGGCTGTGGGAGCAGTGGTCAGGGCGGAGGGGTCTCAGGTGAGGTGATTCCCTCCCTGCTCCTTGACTCCAGGAAAAAAAACAGAAGAAAAAAAAAAATTTGCCTAACTCTTGTGGCTTCATTAGGAAGCTTTACCAGAGCAGCAGCTCCATCTCATGGCATGTGCATTTCACCACAGAGATAGAGATCACCCGCCGAAACAACCTCCCTACCTCAGCACAGGGGAAGCAGTAAAAGTGCCACAGATCAAAACCAGCGCTGCGCAGACACTGAGTTTTGTTTCCAGCTCACTGCTTGGCACTTCCCTTGTGGGGAGATGGTGGGAGGTGGCCCTGCCACAATATGACCCCTATTAATTCTCAGAGGTGGCTTGAAGATGATGACAAAGCATCCCTGGTGTCCCATCTGAACCAGTGCTTGCCTCCCAGACTCCACGGGAGAATTCCAGTGTTGAAACTCGCTGAGTCTGCTGCTTAGGCAGGTGCCTTCAAGGAGGTTATAAGCTGCCTTACTCAGTGGCAGCCCTCATGAGGGGGCTGTGTGTATGCTCCTTGTTTTTTTGGTGACTGAAAGCTTTGTGTGGGCTCCCCTTGGTCTCTAAAAGACAGTTGTTGGAGAGTTTTTTTGTTTTTTTTTTTTTTTTTTCCCCCAGTGTAGCCACAGCGGTAAAGCCTTCAGGAGCATCAGTGGCTGAAGGTCAAGGCTCTCTCTTTTTCCTCTGGAGCTTTGTCCCTGCCTGATGCAGAAGGGTTTCTGCTGCTGCTTGTTCTGATGAATAGGAAGAGGTTGAAAGGGGAAACACATCCTGTTTGACCATTTAGAGTTCAAGCTTGTTTAGGAGGTCCTTGCTGTTCAAGGCTCAGGGTTCTGAGTGCATCAGACAGGTATCTGACCTGGATTTTGTGATTCATGATTTGTGCCTCTGTCTTGGGAGAGGTTCACAATAACACAGATTTGCAGACCTACTTAGGACTGGTTTGTTTGTTTTTTTTTTTTTTAAGTTCTTTCAAAAAACCTATTTGCAAACCTCTCTGGTCACACTGAAGCAGACCTGATGGTGTCGCGTGGGAAGTCAGTGATGTGGCATCAAGATTGTAGAGGTGTTTCATGCTAATCAAAGGCTGAAGAGCAGTAATGACTGGAACTCTCCTTTTGACATCTGCATCTTTTCTGATGTAACACCCCGGCAATAAAAGAAGCCGTAATAATTTGATGAGAGTTGATTTTCCTAGGTCTGTCCAGGAACAGGGGAACCCAGCATTGCAGTTGTAAGAGCAGCTAGTCATATAGAGAAGGAAAACATGAATATCCTGACAGGAGAGCATCTACTTGTGCCCTGGAGAGTTCAGATCGTGGGGCTTTGCATGGTAATGATGTGGTCCTGCTCCAGCAGGCAAAGGGAGGAGCGGTATGGGAAGGCACACCCTGTAGTTGAAAAGCCACTGAGCCATCTCAGACCTGCAGGGATGGCAGGATGAAGGCAGTGGTTTGCTTGGCCTTCCCAGGTCTGAGGCAGAATGGAGGATCCCTTTAGTCTCCTGGAGTGGGAAATATGAGAAACCTCTTCCCCACCCTGCCAGCTTGCTCCCAGGAGGCTATGCTTTTTCTCCTGAGGATTATTCTCAAGGGCACTATGAAGCTGGGAAAGGAGGAGAGTGGGAGAGGGAAGAATAAATGAAGGTGCCATGGGAAATTACTTTAAACAACTGTTCAGGTGGAGAACACCTGATCCCAGGCTGCAGGAAGGGCTATGTGGAAGGACATGTCTGTTGTTAGGTCCATAGGTGCTGCTCCATTTCATTGGAAGTGCCTTTTTTCCCTTGGACAACATCATACAAAACCCCCCCCTGGCTGACAGATATTTAGTTGAGTGACAATATATTAAAAGAGCCATTTGGTAGCCATGAAGAACCACTGACTTCAGCATCTCATATTACCATAAATAAGACCAATCTCCAATCCAGAAAGGACAGAGAAGTTGACATTCATATTTTCCAAAGGGTCTCATTTGTACTGAGGCTGGTGACCAGGATGTTTGGATGCTTGTTCTTACTGGATGCTGCTAAACAGAGACTCTTTGAACTGACATACGCAGTTTTCTTAAGGTTACCAAATCCCAGAACACCACAAGCCAGGAGGGACCACCTGGAGATCACCTGGCCCAGCCCCTAATCAAAGCAGCAAGAGTAGGCTGGGTCTTGACCAACATGGTCCTCGAAGCTACCCCATCCCACCTCCAGCCTTTCGTGGAAGACAGGACTGACCATGAACACCAAATCCTTTCCCCACCAAATACTTCATATGGGATGCTCACTTCTCATTTGCTTCTCCCTTGTTGCTAAATGAGCCGTACCCAACCAAACCATGTACAGGGCAAGAGAAACTTCATCTTTTCCTTGTTCCTCTGGCAGCTATCCACACCATCCCTTGTCTTCAGTAAAGGGATCCTCTAACCACTGCTGGTGCCAAACCAGCTGGTCTGCATTTGTCCTGCCTGTGAGCTGAGACAGTGGCAGCAGCCCTTATAGATCCTCACCCACGCACCAGAAGGCTGCAGTGGGGACAGAGGTGCCCCGTGCTAGTTAGTGCAAGGCCACTGGCACTGCTGGGGGGATGCAGACGGTCCCCATGGGAGCACGGTCTTGAACCACCTCTTGCATGCTGTAAGGCTCAGGCTTTCTTCTAGAAAACAAACCCTGTTCAACCGCTTGAGCATTGTTTGGCTGTGTGACAGCCAGCTGCTCGGGCAGGTGACTGGGAATGCTTTGTTGCATGATCTTTACAGTTTCAGGGAGGAGAAGCTTCCTCATAGTTGAGAGCAGCAGTGAATGAGGAAGACGCCAGAGATGATGCACCTACAAACAACAGGGTCCATGTTGGATACACCCCACCGAGGCCTCCTGGACCATTTGCATCCACCGTAGGTCACTTCTGGCTCCAGCCTTTCGCCAACAAAGTGGAGAAGGAGGACAAAGCAAACCATCCCACTCACAGCTGCAGTGATCTTCCTGCAGAATTGACTGTGCAAGAAGGGCTGGGTTTTGGGTGTGCTCCCCTTGTGTGGCACCAGGCCCGGTATTGTGAGGGCTCCCTCTGAAGCAACATGAGGGAAGTGGTGGTGGAGGAACGCCAGCCCAGGGGAGCAGCAGGGTGAAAGTGGCACCCTAGGGATGAGGTCTCCATCAAATGCTGGCAATGGTGCAGCAGGGCTGGTGGTGGTGTCTGGGTGTAGAGCAGCAGATGGTGTGTTTGGGTTTGGGATGGATTTGGGATGGGTTTAACTTAAGCCAGAGAAAGGAGCTGCTCTGATTTGCTGGGTGCTGGTTCCTGTGTTGGTACCCAATTGCTTCAAGAATTCCAAATTCTCATACAGCATTAAAAGTCAGGGAAGAATGGTGTTGGAAGCATATTCCCAGAACTGCAAGGTTAAAGTTGTGTGGATGGCTTTTCTACTCTGAAAAACCTAGTGTGTGCAACAGACTTTCTCACACCCAGCAAGATGTTGACCTCTGCAGCTCAAGCGCTTGTCAGAGTTGCTGCCTCCAGCAGTACCACATCTCCCTTCCCTTGGTCCTGAAAGAACCAAGGAAGTTCAGCAAGGATGGACGTGGCCCATTTTCTAGTGCACAAGCAGCTCTGCGATGCATGGGGAAATCAGGACACCTCCAGTGGGGTCACAGAGGTCACACTTGCACCCACCAGTTTCAGCAATGGTGACTGCTCAGCTGCAGTGACTTTTTGGAATTGAAGGATGCTTTAACAACTCCCTTGTCAAGTCCTCAATGATGTGACACAAGGTTTTGCTTTCCATGTCGCTCTCATTATAGAGAGTTTGTCCTTGTTGATTTTATTGTGGTTGTCTAGAGCTTGCAAATGAACTTCTCAGTTTATTAACTCAACCACTTAGGTGGAGGCAAGGAGCATCCTACATACAGCTCAGAGAACAAGCAGTTCACTGCTGGGTACCCCAACTGCAAACCCAGGAATCCCACCAGTATCTCCGGAATGTCACCAAAGTTGTATTTTAATTTACTCTGTATCCTGAGGCCACTCTAGCCATCAACAAGGCCACTGGAGTCATCCTCTGAGTATGGGATTTCCCACCAGGGTGACCCCGGCGTGACAGACCCTGTCACCTGCTCCCCAGCCTTTCCCCATCCTCCACACAGGGAAAATGCACAGGGGCCCGGGGGAGGCTGCAGAGGTGGGGCCAGTGCATGTTGTTCTCCAGCACTTCGGGACTGGTAGAACAGCTCTTAGAGCACGATTTTACTTGGCACGGGCTGGTTTTGTAATGAAAGAAATAAATAAGTGCCATCCTGCTCCACTGGGAGGTTGAAGCGCTTCCTTTCTTTTTTTTTTTTCTTTCTTTTTTTTTTCCCCCTTAATGATCTGTTTGTACTGAAGCCAAACATCGAATACTTCGGCCTCAAAAATAAAAGTTTCAACAAGAACTGTAATTGGGAGGAGGCTAGAATACAGACACTCATGTGCCTTTATCCGTTCTGTGGCCAGACGGCTTTTATTTTAGTTTAGTTTACTTTTTCCTTTAAAGTAGAACTGAAGGAGCATGTTGGTGCTGCACGCTGCTGACTCACCAGCTCTGGAGACAGGATTACCCTACGTATGTGCTCTACACACACCCCCACTGACACCCAACCAACTGAGGCACCAAACCAGGCATGGGGTTCAGGGGCAGCTGAAGGATTTGGGGGACAGGGCAGGGTCTTCCTGCCCACGTGGAAGTCTTCTCCTCTACTGCCCCAGTCTTCACTGTCTGGAAGATTATGAGCACCTGAACCAGTGTGGTAGGAGGAGGAGGATGTAGGACTAGAGGCTGGTGAGGGGGGAAGGGATAGTCCACCTTTTTTGGCAGCACTTTGCAGTTAAATCAGCTTAAAGTGATCATGAAACCATAGTGTAGTATTTCACTCCTCGTTACTGTGGTCTCACTCTTGAAAGCACCAATATGAGTGCCAGCTTGCTCGTGTAAGACGAACGTGGATGGAGGACAATAAGTTCTTTCTTAGGTCCCATCTAACAGGCATAATAATTTTCAACTTTCATTTGTTGAGCTCAATTCAAAGCTGCAGATGAAGCCCTGCTCTAGCAGTGCAGTACAGGATCATTTCTACCCATTTCAGCAAGAGCCCTGCAGGCAGACAGCTTGCAGGGACAGGCTCAGGGAGTTTCAGGAAGCTACAAAATAGAGTAAATAATAATAAGCAGAAATTAAAAAAAAAACAAACCCACACACACAAAAAACAAACAAACCAGAAATGTGTTACCTGCTCTGAAGGAACTGCTCTTAAATTTCCTTAAAAAAAAAAAAAAAAAAGGGTCACCATGCTACTTACATTTCGTTTAACTCACTGGAACACCCAAACAAACAAGCGTACAGTATTAGGTAACTCTTTTGCTTTTTTTGATTGAACACAGCTATTTTATATCCTGTTATTCAATGGATGAATTAAAGTATGTATTATATTGCTTTTGCAAGCTTATACATGTAGGATAAATATATTCCCTCAAACACTACACCAAGTTAAAGCAACTTTTGCTGATAGGGCAGCGTGGAGATGTGAGGCCAGCGATGGATCAGGGTTCTCACATCATCCCAGCTGGGCAGGGAGCTGCTGCAGGAGTGGGATGCATGCCTTGTGTCAAGTCATGGCTGCAGCACAACCTCTCTGCCTGTACCAGGTAGCTGCAGGGTGGTGGAGCTCGGTGGGGCCTGCCTGAGTGCCTGTCTTCAGTCTGGGGAGGGTTTTGCAGCCTGTGTGTGCTGTCAGGTTGCTGCTGGAGGAGGCTGAGGATGAGGCTTCGTGTTACAGCTTGAGCCGCTTTAACAGCTGCCAACATCAAAAAGAAGTCCTGCTGCAGGCAATGTGCTTCTGCCACTCACTGGGTGCTGCCTGTGTTGTCCTCTAATCCCCAGGCAAGGTGGTTTGGTTCAGGGAATGGACAAAAGCCCACGGGAAAGAAAACAAGTAATTCTGGGGGGGGGTTGGGTTAATATGCTGGCCGTTCCCTGTGTGATCCCGGGAATGTGGGTGGAAGAAGACGGTGAGGGGAAGCAGGACCTTCCTGTTTTGATGGTGGCAAGCTGTGGGTTCAGCTTCACTGTAACGTGGAAGTACACCCCTTAGCTGGCTTGTCTGAAAACATCTGCTCCAGTTGTGGAATAGGAACCACCCGTTATGCCTCGACTTTCTGTGTCAGTGTGCCTGGGTGCTGGCTCAGTTCCTACATACCCATCAGTATTACTGATGGGACACCTGGACAAGGCAGAAGATCAAAATCTTCACCTCACCCCTTGTGCAAATACTCTTACACATCCCTGTCTGTTTGACTTTACAATACGGCTCTCTAACTGTGACTTTCTCATGCTGGACTACTCCTTTATTATACTGTTTGACTATTTTGGCTCCCTATGATGGAGATACCAAACACTGATGAAGCAAGACAGCCACATCTAAATCCTCCAGAACCCCCTGCAGAAGTCGTGTGAAACGCTGTCTCACAAGCCACATAACCTATGAGGCTCTGCTGCTGGCCATGGCACGATGAATAACAGAGCAACAAGGACCAAAACTAATCAACACTTAGCCTTTGTTTAATCATGAATAGTGCTGCAATTAAGGAGATTTCTATGATCAGTTAATTTCTTCCATGTTGTGAGAGCCAGTAGCTGAGTCCTCATGCCTCTCCCTGCCAGGTGTACACAAACCGAGCTCACACTGTAATGCCACTGCCTTGTTTTTCTTCCTAGATCCAAGTTCTTTTCATTACTTCTAGCTTCATCCCCATGTGAGTACTTGAAAGAGACCCATTCACTTACCTTCCTGGCTGCTGGAAAAGGGTTTCCCCATTGGGGAGTAGGTGCTGCCATCCGCTCCAGGCTTACGCTCCATGTCCTCTGACTGTCTGTGGCTGGTGGATTTTTGAAAACAAAAGCAGAAGAGATAGGAGGGGAGGGAGCAAGGACTGAAGAGTTGGGGATGCACTGTATAGCAGAGAAAAGCTGCTTGTTTTCTATCTTTTTGAGTACACAGCAGCCTGTGTGATTCCCTGGCTACAAACTGTAGCTCCTTTTTATCAGATGCCAATATGTTTGTTGACTGAGTGTCACTAGCATTGCTCATTTGGCTGTGCAGTCACTCCAACACCATCCTGTCATTCAAAGATGTGGCGTAAAGCTGGTGTTTTTTGGAGCAGTTAAGGTTTTGTTAAGAAAGACAGGCTGGGGATGGGCAACATATACAAGCAGGTGCCTGGCACTGCTGCAGCCCTGCACAAAGGTGGTCAGGCAGATACTGGGAGATGAGGATGGCAGACCCAAAAGTCAGGTTTTTGCAGTCAATTCTTGTCCCCACACCACCCCTATCACTGAAAGGAGGTGAAGGAGGTGCAGGGAGGGAAATGTCAGCTATGTGTTACAGAAAAATTAGGATGGAGGTTTTTTTTTCCTTTTCTTTTTTTTTTTTTTTTTTTTTCATCACTAATCTCTGTTTATGTAGGTGTGTGGAAAGGCAATCCATTCCCAAGGCAGTGGAACTGGAAATCTGGAGGTTATCTTGTGCTATCTCAGCTTGCTGACTTGCCACTCGTTCTGCTGTCCACAAACTGCCAAGTGACTGGCAAAGTCAGAAGGAGTACTGCCTTTGGCAAGAACCAGTTGAACACAGAAAATAAAATAAACCTCTCAAACAGGCCAATTGGGAAAATTCTCCTGATTTAGGTGGATTCTCCCCCTCCACAGACAGTCACGCAAGTGCTTTAGTCTTGGGTGGTTTTCAGATATGACAGCAGTGTAGCTGTCAGAACAAAAACACAAATGCTTTCGTGTGGCACCCCATTTGTTAACTGCTACAGTGCAAAATCTTGCTCAGCTTTGATAACACAAAAAATACATTACAGGCATAAAAAGTCCTTTATTACTGATGAGAATGCAAATAATTAAAGAAAAAGCTCAGATTTTCCCTGTGTAAAGACACAGTGTCTTCACACTACTAGTTGGGCATCTGTAAAGCAAGTAAAAGCAACTCTATTATGAGTTTTTGTGAGACATTTTAAAGCTGCAGTAATGCAACTCTTCTATCATTCTAAGCTTTATTGGTTTAACAACAGAAACTAAGAAACTTCATTGGAGACCAGATTATGCTGGTTGCAAAAATAAAGGGATTCTTCTGCTCTTCAGCCCCATTATCTCCTCTGTAGTATCTTGATCAGCTTCCTTACATGCAGCCTAGGATTCTGTCAAGACCTGCAAATTGCTTTTTTGGCTGCCAAATTGCCATAACCCATCTATTTTTATGTTTTAAAAGAGCTTAAAACCCTCCATCCTCTTTGGATGCCTTTAAAATTGACCAGTACTGGGAGGATTTCATGTACATCCGAAGGCTTAGTAGAAGATGTTACTTCTACGGAGCTTCCAGTTTTACAGTGAACAGACATGAAAAGCCCAGCAGGGATAAAAGGAACTTAACCAGTTCTGTCTAATGCATATAAATCTACCTAAGAGCTCAAGGCACTGGAAGTACTCAATGAACTACATTTATCTGAGTCTAAGACACAGAAATGGGTCTTCAGCCCACATGCCACATGTCCCACTTCGATGCCAAGTTAATATGAATTAAGAGACTGAAATGAATAAACAAGGTCAGTTTGGGCTGGGCCAAGTTGAATCAATGTAAAATAATTGTCAGTATTTTCTGTCAGCAATGCTGGTTTATCTTGGCTCCGGATTCTCAACGCTATAGATTATAAAATGTTTTCAGTGGAACAGTTGGCAGACATTTTATTGATTTTTCTTTGTTTTGCGAATGCTGGAAAAATTTCCATTAAGTACACACACTGCTCATGTGACAAAGCCAAATTGCTTTTTCAAACTTTTCTTTCTTCAAGTGAGGTAACACAGTAATACGTTAGCAATCTAATTTAATCAAGAGAACCTTTGTCTGGAATCAAGAGGCCATGGAGTGCACCTTGATGAATCTCAAGTACCTGTACGCTAATAAGAGTTAATTTTGTATTTTCAAGGTGCTGTACATACACCGGCTAATTAATTTGCCCAACACCCCTTTGAAGTCAGTAATGCATTATCTCAGTTTTACAGATGTAGAAATTGAGAGTGCAACTCCACACAGAGCCACATATATTTGCCTGCAGTTGCATTCTCCATGCACAGGATGCTCCTGTTGCCTTCACCGGAGATGAGCAACAGCAAAGAATGAGAAGGGAAGCTGCAGCAACCAGGCGGGATTAGCACGGCTGAGCTGCTGGATCCCACCTCCATGATCAATTTCCTACACCACATTGCCACATCCCCACAGCACGCCTTTTAATAGAGCTACTTTGGGACTGAAAACTGCTAGGACAGATAGAGCAGCTTCTAGGATTATGCGTGGACCCATGGCAAGCTGTGTTTTGCAGCCTATATTCCTGTTATTTTAAGATCAGGTTTGCTACCGGCTTAAAGAGAAAAAAAAGTAATTGATGGGGGATGAACATACAGAAGTGCACTAACTGTGATGACTGCTTATTTTGTTTAATTGCACAAAATAATGGAATAAAAGTAAGAAATCTGTTTTTTTGTTTGTTCGGTGATTTTTTATGTGACACACAAAAGGGGAAGCAGTGGGGCAACTAATTCTCCCTCTTTTTATGCTGATTTAATAACCAACAGATACAGATATGAAAGACTGTCATGCAGTTTTCTCTTAATGCTCCCCAAGATTTGGTCAGTGATGGTACAAATTCAAAATATACAAACATGCTTCTGAGCTTCAATAAAACCCTTGCAGAGTAGTAGACTTTTAAGTACATAAGCAACAGGGAAGTGTTATGATAAAAATCACTGTCATGATATATATTTGTGCCTCCTATCTAATCACTTGTATTAAAATAAGAGCTACCCTAATTAAAATAGGAGTAGTTCTGGTTTGGGAGACGGGGACAAAGTAGATGGATAATGAGCTAAATAAAATGCTAACCCAGCTTCACACACATCCTGACACTACCAACAAATGCAGTCTATTCATATCCACTAGCATTATGGTAAAGAAATAGAATAAAGAAATGCTGGGGAGAAAATCCACACTACAGTTACCAATACCACTGGCAGAGGCATGAGTGCAGCCATGGCTCTGTGTTGACTCTCATCCAGAAATCAGTCCCACAGGGAGTCAATCAGTTCCTTTAAGGAGCTGCCGAGAGGATCAGTACATTACCCTGGTTCTCCGAACATCAGAGTCCATACCTTCTGAAAATATTGTCCTTTTTTAGGGGCAGAAAAAAGGTTTTGCTGACTGGAGTGTATACATAAATAAAGAACAAGAAAAAAGACAGAGGGGACAAGAATTGCTAGGCTATAACATATCTGACACTCAGAGGGACAGAATGGCAATAGCCAATGGCACATAAAGGTCAGAAAAGAGAGCTTTGTCTTGTAAAATTATTCCCTGGACTGTGCATCATTGGTGGCATTTGACTGTCCAATTCATGGTAAAGTGAAAAAAACACATGCAGATGGAGTGTTGTCTCTATCTGGAGCTAAATGCCTCTGTTGTCCTGAAACCTTTCTTGCTCGCAACTTATTCTCTGGGTGTGTCTGTGCGTGGTTCAGAAAGTTGACTGCAGTTCTCCACAGACAGAAACACTATTGCTACTTTCATAGAATGTCACAGAGTTAACCTGATTTTCTCTGGCTGTAAAATGTACTTTAGTCTGAAACCACGTTCCCTGCTTTCTGACTACTAAGGCAAGGAAAGAAACCAGATTTTACCTAGAATAAGTTCTCAGAGAAATAAACTCTTCAGACTATTTTAAGAATGACCAATTTGGTTCTAGGCCTTGTCCATCCCTTTTTTATCTGTATCTCCATCACAGGCTACATCTTATTAGCCAGTATCAAAGGGTATGATGATGTGATGAGTTAACTGAAGTGATATGTTAATCATGCAGCCTGAAAACTGGACTTCTGTTACACATGTGCAGATGTTAGGTTTCCTGAAGGGCATCAGTAACAAGGCTTATTAAGTTAAACAGAGATATGTTCTGCTAGTCTACAACTATACAGAGCCCCGGATAGGTGTAAATCATGAGATTCACCTCAGCTATCCCAAAATAAAGGTTCTGTCAAAGCTAAAACATGGGAAAGAAAGAAGCCCGAGTATGTGCTGGAGATGAGCCTCCAGATAATGGGGTGAGATACAGATTTGGGAGAGTATCTTAGTCTGACAGGGGTGGCAGTGATAGAAATGCAATAATGTACATCAGCTGATTTAACGGGTTTGGTGTGATGAGATGGTACAAAGATGTAAAGCCAAGGCAGACAACAAAAGACCTGGGAAAGAGGAAAGAGCAGCAGTGTAGTACTCTTGCTGAACATCTACAAAGACCTGCCATGTTACAGAGATTAGGGGAATCACTGCTACCCTGAAGGCAACAGATTTTGGGGGTACTGTCATGTACACTTGAATTCATTCAGGATAAGTGCAGATGAATAGTGCTACTGGCTGTGTGACCCGATATTTAGTTGTACAGATAAGGTTGTGGGGTTTTTAATGCAAGACTAATGACACTGAACTCTGGGGCTCAACTTGGAATGAACACACTGATTTTAGGTTGGAAGAGAGCTCCGGAGGTCACCTGGCCCAATCCTCTTCTCAAAGCAGACTCAGTGGTTAAGTTAGATCTAACTTCAAGGTTAGTTCAGTTCAGGTCTGTGACCCAGCAGGGACTTGTGATGGATAACAGTTGAAATTAACCACCAGCACTGGCAAGGGTCAGAAAGGGAGCTGCAGTAAGTTTCCTTGCATTAAACTTGGAGCAGTGATAAAGAGTCCAGATCTGAGCGGACACTTGTCACATCACCAGAAATGTGCTGCAGGAAGTCACAGTACAACAACATGCAGAAGAATGAAACAAACAAAAGCTATAGACTAGTCTTGCTCCCCAGACTACAAATCAAATCTTCAGACACTGCATCTCATGGATTTAAAAGATGCTGAAGTGATAAATCAACAAGTTGCCTGCAGTAATACAAATAAAGCATGGCTGAAGTGATGTGGCCAAAACAGGAGGCTGTATTGTGCATTTGGGAACAGAGAAGGATAGCAGTAAAACTATTACAACAACAGAATTTTCTTCTTTTGATTTTCTTGAGGGGAAAGACTTCAGAACTAAATAGGAAACACTTTAGGATGCACATTTATCTCACTGGTAAGCACAATGCATAAACATTAAAGACTAGCGTTAAACAGCATGAGAAATGGAGAAAATCAATAATGAAACAAAAAAATGACCAAGCTAACTAACAATGCAGGGCCTTTATAGGAGGGAGAATGTGTCCTGATAATTGATTTTGAAACTGCAGATAGTGTTTGGAGACTGGGAAGCAGTGGACAGCGGAAATGTCAGATATGAATTTGTGATGTGGTAAATCAGTTGGAATAATAATGTTGCTGTTCACTTACTAAGACACTCAGCTGCAAGCACTATACAACTGCAATTTCATAAACTACAATGCATTTTAGTACAATGGTGTTGTTGCCATTTTTCAACTGAACTCACTGAAGCAGAAGAAAGCAAATATGATTTCATTTTGGGTTCGTATGCTGGATCAATTTTAAGAAATTTCCTCAAGTGCTGTGTAACCATCTAGCCATTATAAACTATGTCCTCTGCCAATGTCTTATATTAGGCAGACAAATCTCTGGCAGAGGGGAGAAGAGAGGAGAGGAGAGGAGAGGAGAGGAGAGGATGCATCCTTTCTTAAATTGTGGGTCCCAGAACTGCACACAGTGCTCGAGATGAGGCTGCACCATCCCTGAATACAGCAGGACAATCACCTCTTTTGACTGGCTGGTCATGCTGTGCTTGATGCATCCCAGGATGTGGTTTGCCCTCCTGGATGACTTACATTAAGCCTGCTGCCGACCAGCACCCAGATCCCTTTCTACAGGGATGCTCTCCAGCCACTTCTCTCCCCAGTTATATTTTTGCCTGGTGTTACCCTGTCCTAGGTGCAGAATCCAGCATTTGCTGGTTAAATTCCATCCCATTAATGCTCCGATGCGCACTGCTCCAGTCTTGGCTGGAGAGATGACACACTGCAATGACTGCAAACTGAGAATGTCCCTGTTTATGTAGGCTCCTAACACTCAAGCCCTTCCTTTCTTCATACAAATGTCTTCAGGTGAAGAAGTCTGATGCAGACTTGGCAGCAGATGTACTATAGAAAATAAACTCTGTGAAACTGGAGGCAAAACACAAGACACAGTTACGTGCTTGTAACCACCAGAGTTTTTTTTCTTTAAGCACAGAGGAGAGGTTGTTGGAGTCACCTGTGCCTCAGCAGGTGACCTTCCCAGCCAGTTGGCATTGTCACAGGGAGTGCCTTTAAAACTCAAATTCGTGTTGACAGGCTTCAAGCGTCCACGGCCAGCCAGGGAAGCCAAGAGAAGTTTTCTTTCACAGCTCTGCAAAAGGCAACCAAAACCTCTGGGCTCTCCTGGGGGAGGTCAGCTGCAAGCATGGGGTGTCAGCAAGCAGAGGAGCTGGTCGTGTGGGTGGGGAGTTTGCCTTATACCTGCCAACCTGGCAAGAGGCAAACAAAAGCCTGGGGAAATCCCTGCAGTTTATGTAGCTCTGGCATTTGCAAGGAGTCACTCAGCAACTTTTGGTGACCCAGTTGTGCAGGCACAAGGGGAGCCCTGTGGTCAATCTAGGGAGCCTGGGAGTAGGAATAAAGTTGAATTCTGCAATCTCCATCCCATGATACCTGAAAAAGGCAGATGTGGGACTGCCAGAGGCCAGAGTCATAGCAACCTCCAAAAGGGAAAAGGTGAGCTGAAGGGAGGATGGTATGTTCATATCCTGGGATCAGAGGAATGTTGGGATTAGTCTCTGCTCTAGTGCTCTGTGAGAGGAGCTCCTCTGTTGGAACACTTGGAATACAGTGTTGTATTGACTTGTAGTCAATACAGTCACCAGATGGTCTTACTTGCCCATATCAGTACAGTGCTATCTTCATCCTGAAAATTAAGACAGACTAATTGTGAACTATAGTTTGAAAAGCAGGCCTCACCTGCAGTTCCATTAGATAACTCTGGAAGCTTTTAGGCAGCGTCCTGTACCCTAAAAGTTGCAGGCTATGCAGAAAATAAGTATTTCACTAGTAGTGTACAGCTGGTATAATGGTTACTACATCTAATACTGCAAAAGCTCTATCTCTTAATGTGTGGAAAGACAGAAAACTAAGTAATACATAGACTTTGAGAAGAGGAAAGAAATGTGTTTCTTGTTTACACACAGAGTGTTCAGCACATTTATATGCAAATGGTCAGGATGATTTTTCAATGAGGAAGTTCAACATTGTACTCACACTAGATTTACTAAAAATGTTACTACATACAGTCAACATAAAAAAGAAAACTAAATGCATTTATATGCCCACTGGGAACAAATAATTGTTTTTTTTCTATCAGCAATACATGAAGAAAATAAGAAAAATAAATGCTTTTTTAGTCTTAACAGAAGAGCTTTTTCATTCTAACTTTCCATCTGTTGCAAGGTGGTGGTGCTGGTTCATTACAAACAAAAGCATTGGAAAAAAAAATCCAGACATCAGACTTCTTGTTTCTCTGATAATAGGTAAGTTCCAGGTTTTAATCAACTGTGGAAGAAATGTATTCTCAAAAGATCAATCCAGGGATTTTGATCACAATCTAGTGACAAGCTTACAGGAATCTGTAGAGACCATGTTAGGTATTTAAAGGTTCTGTTTACCACCTGTAACTGTTAATTCACAGCATTGCCACTGCTGTATATTTCTCTCTTGTGCACATTCATCAGGAAACACTGCATTTGTCCAAACGGTTTAATTTGAAAACAGTTGTGTTAGTGCACATTAAAAGCTTGCAAAGTGTCTGTGTGTCTGGAGATTGCTTTGTGTCTATGCCATATCATTATGGCTTCTACGTTTTTCTTAGCTCCTGCTTAGTGTCTAAATGTTTTATGTATTTACAGTCATGGTGCAGATGACAACTGAGGTCGTCACGGAAGTTTAGAATATCAAACATATATTTTGAAGTACTTGAGCTAATTTTTCCCCTTCCCTTCTGTTTTCTGTAATGGAAATACAGAATTCTCCTTGGCCTTAAGGAGCCTTTGATAGACACACAATTTGTCCATGTGTCTCTTCCTGTGCTGCTCACCTGTGGGAGCAGCTCTGTGCTGATGGCCTGATGGCTGGGCCAGGACCAGGTGGGTCACGTTCTCCTCTGTGCACTGGAGTTTGGTCAATGAAAGCTCCATCAGCTGGGTCTTCTTCATCTGACTGCCCCAGAAGTTCTGTTTAAGATGAATCAAGATATGATAACAGGTTTAATTTAAAAGTATTAGTCAAATTGCTAACTGGTTGCCTTAAATGTCAGTAAAGAGAAGGGTATCCACTCTTGCAATGGATCAAATCAAATGGAAAACCATACCCTTATACAACTTTCACCCTTGATTTTCACCCTTGAAAAGGAGGCCAAGTACCTAATAACCAGTGACAACACATAGAAGAGTTTTTGGAAGAGACAAATGAGTGTGTGTAGGCTTTAGTTAGCAAGGAGGAAATGCATTCTCTAAATTGTCAACTACAGAAGGTATAGCTGGCTGCCAAAGGCTGCTGTATGCTGAGTATTTCAATGCTGCCTTATGGATCAAAGTCTTATCAACTGGACTGTTCTCCAGCAGGGGTGTGTGTAACTTCTTCCTTTAAAAAGACTTTAGTTAGCTTGGTTTTAAAATATTTTGGTTCACAATCAAGACCTGAACTCTTCAAGAAGGCAAAGGAGGGGCCCCCAGTCTGAATCTTTTAGGTAAGGAAACCACTTGAAAATACCCAAGTCACTTAAAAATACAGAGAAGGAATTGCATGTTCTAGGTATGAGACTTAAAATAAACAAATAAATAAATAATGTAATCAAACCCTAGGCTAGCAGAGTTTGGATTAAGAGGAAAAAAATCGTGTTACCGATAAAGATTTAAAAGATTCTTTTTTCAAATCGTAAGACCCTTTTGCCTTTCTTCTTTTTTAATCCTGTTTTTCTCCCCTTGTTCTCTGCCTTCCCAGATCCTGTATAAGTTAAACTGCACGATACTCATGGCAACACCATGGGCAGTACGAAGAATATAATGCTCCTGCAAGTGTTGCCATGCTGCTAGTTTACATTTTGGCCAGAGACCCAGGATGCTCACTGGCTTAGGGGGGCAAATCTACTTGCTAGTGTTTTTGAGTCTGAAATAGCTAATGCCATAGGACTGCTGCAGACTATTTCTACTCTTCATGCTACCTAAGTATTATTAGCATCTGTGGTGTGAGAGAAAGTGAAGTGTGGCAACTAATTTGGCTTTCTCAGGTAGATGATATTCTCTGTCTGTGCTGCTGCTTCCCACATGTGAAGCAATGTGGGGAATCGCTGAAAACAACTGACTCGGTCAGGAGGAGCACATCTCCAAGCATACACACCAGGTTACAATAAAGGAGCTAAACTGGTCTTGGTGCATTTTCTCCTGTACCCTGAATAAAGAAAATAAAAGAGACAAAAAAGCAGAGAGGAAAAAAAAACCCCAACATACGAGCAATGATCTATGTCTAGGAAATGCAACTGAAGGGCAAGTATAATAGATTTTTCTGAAGATCTCTTCTTGGAGCCTGCTGCAGAGTGAGCAGTGAAGAGAAGGGGAACAACACAGATAACTTAAAAAGGTGCAGGAGAAACTGCTCTTGATATGCATGAAAAATTCCGGGAAGTGCTTAAACTAAGTTCCTGTTGTGTGAGAGCCTCAGCTTGGGAACACAGCTCTCACTGCCATGCTGCCACCTGCAAACTGAGTCTTTGGTGCTGCTGAGCCTTCCTCTTAAGCTTTTAAGGAGGGTAATTAATTTTTTTTTTTTCCACCTACTCACTAATGCCTCAAGACTACTTGTCCCCTTGCATTTATTAACTTTCCCCAGTATACAGTGTCCATGGCTTCTCCTTAGACATAAGTCCTGAGGCCAACCCAGCTCCAAAAAGCAGTGGCATTTCAGAACACACAACCCTGAGAGATGCCAAGAGAGGAGTGTGTTTTGAGAAGGGAAACAAAATATGATTGGGTCAGCTTGGTCTTTGTGTCTTTCCATCATACTGCTAATTTGCATTTTCTCCTACCTGCTGAGATCTGAATAAATCACAGCACTCCCATGTCAGTCATTTCAGTGTAACTTATACACCCGCTTTAGGTGAGATCTGGCAGTTTTGTAATGTGGAGAGGCTACAATTTGGATTCATCCAGTCCTCGTGTGGCATAGCAGACTACCAGTTCCTGAAGGGGACCTGCTCAAAAGATGTAGAGGGACTTTTTAATAGGGTAGTGATAGGATGAGAGGGAACAGTTTTAGACTGAAAGAGGGTAGATTTAGGTTAAGACATGAGGAAGAAACACTTTACTGTGAGGATGGTGAGACACTGGAACAGGCTGTCCAGAGAAGTGGTGGATGCTCCATCCCTGAAAGTGATCAGGGGTGTGTTGGATGGGGCTGGGAGCAACGTGGTCTAGTGGGAGGTGTCCCTGCCCATGCAGGGGGTGTTGGAACTAGATGATCTTGAAGGTCCTGTTCAATCCAAACCATTCAGTGATTCTGTGACATTTCTAATATGTGAATGCTGTGGCCACTGACTTTGATATTTTGCACTGTGGATGCAGCAGAACTATACCTTGTTAAATAATCCTACTGCATAGGAGCCTCATGGAAAACAGAGAGGTCTGTCGTTTACAGGTACATCAGGGATGAGGGGGGTTTACCCACAGGAGTGCAAATAGATTTCTTTGCACTTTCATATCATAGATTAAGTGTCTGAAACTGACCTCCATTTATGAGAACTGAACCTACTCTAGCCTGGGTATGCAGGTGAAGCGTTGCAGCAGAACATTAGATAGGATCAGATGCCAGGAGTTGTTTAAAACCACAAAACCATCAGATATGAGCTCTAGAGTAAAGAAATAAACATTTTTGTTGTGGGACATTGGACTGTGTTCCCTGTGTGAAGTGCTGCAGCAGGAAAAACAAACGTGCAAGGAACACTGTTTAAACAACACAGCCCTTCCCAAACCAACATATGGTTTGGCTGGCAACATATCCCACATTTAATTAAAAAGGGAAGGATTTTGGCAACAATACCATAGAGCTGGATGGTGGTCCTCACATCTAGATGTGGGCTTGGTGCTTAATAAAGACTTGACTTTGTGCTAGCATCGGAGGTATCACAAATTGCACCTAGATTTATTTTGTATTCAGGTAATCTGGGTTCTTCCCTTGGTTTATTGCACAATAAACTCTTGCTGGCTTTAATTCTAAACTAGTATTTGCTTATCATGTTAAGATCTGGGGATATGAATCTGAATTTTAAAAACTTGAGAGTCAGTATCGTGGCTACCATTGTTGTCTCATCATTAAAGTAATCTATCAGATGCCATGGCATGAATTATATTGTGCTAAAAATCTTTATCTACAAAATCCTATTTCTCATTACAAATATTAGGATAATGTTGCACACACATAACTGCTCAGTGCATTTCCAAAATTTGCTGATAGCTGCCACTGCTATCCCTAGTGCTTGTGTGAAAAAGCCAAATGCATTTCTTTACACGTTCACTAAAAGTTTTCTGACACTTTGAGTAGTGTGCTCTCTGAACACCATACACAGGTGACAAGATCTCACACCTTCTCAGCTCATATATATGTCATCATTTAACTGTATCTGTTCTTTTTTGGATCCGTGTCTGCAAATCAGGGGCTTTTTCCATTCTCCAGTGTCCTCCACTGGACTTTCAGGGATAAAAATGCATTTAAAGATGTCCAATTCCATGATAAAATGAAAATTTTCTTCTAACATTGTTTGCAAAATTGACAGCTCTACTTAACAGAAGCCATTAAATTATTTACAAAGTAGCAGCTTCTCTTTTAAAAAATAGCCTTTTTGGGGGCATGAAAAATAAACTAGTTGATAACCAAGAGATAAGCCATTTGACTTCTTCTTTGTGTGCCCAGCATGGTTTGCAGAGCCAATTCTGTACAATCTGATGTTTACAGAGCAATCGTAATGTACAACCTCCTTAGGCAACAGGGCCACAAGAAGCCTTTAAAACGCTGAAGCAAGCATTTAATCAGAACTCTTCATGCTGATCTTTGAAAAATTCAATACATTCTAAAAATGTAACTCCTTCTAAAGATAAAATATCAGGTTTTTGCTTCAGGAGTTGCAAATATATCCCAATGAACTCCCAGTGAACCACAGAGACTTCAGACATATTGCTCTTAAAAAATAAAAAAAAAAGTAAATTGTAGGGTTTTTCTGAAAGAAACAAATCAAGGGGTCTGATGAATTGCAAATGGCTAAGCAAAGAGAGTGCTGTAAAACAGTATATTTTAGTAATAAGCCAAACATCCACACTTTTTGAAGCATTTAAAGAAATTATTTTTTAACTGAACAGCTATTTCCATGTGAATAAGCTCGTATCTCCTTTTGTTATTTATTTACTATTTTATTTTATTTTATCCTGTTGAAATCAAGCTCTCTTGCTTTTGTGAGGTTTTGTTTTGTTTTGTTTTAAGGCAAATAACTGCTGCAGGAGGCGTGAGATTGAGCACCAGCTCACAGGAAGGTATTTCTAAAGCCACTGAGTAAAATTCTTTTGGCATCCAAATAAGTGGAAATATCCAGTTCTCACTGAATGTGGTCAGCTCTTTTTTCTGGCTACCATTGTTTTCCTGAGATGGTCTTTCTAAATAAACAGATTCTAATAAAATTGTTTAGTTTCAACAAACTTCTGCAGGGAAACTGCACAGCTTTGCTTGTGTGTGTGGAAAGAATATGACTCCAAACTTGTTACTTCTTGGCTTCTTTTGGTCTAGTTTGCAATGGCTTCTTATTTTTAGATTATTTATGTGTTGTTAACTCCTAGTGATGACGTTTTCATTTGACAAAAAAATAGTTGAAATACTGTACTATAGTACTTTTAAAACTCATTGAGAACAGCTGTTACTGCTGAGAGAGCTGGAAAAAGTACATTAAATCAAAATATCTCCCATTTGTCTTGTAATTTAACAATTTGATACCAGAGAAGATAAAGCACTTCAATCACTACTAAGTAGAAGCAACCCTTGATGGCAGCATAACATGTCATTATTTCACTGGCTGGATATTAGGCTTATTATCAGCAGCAAAACTGTTTTAGTGGGTGTGCCAGGACATCTAAGAATTAAAATAAAAGTTACGTGATAAAACTAAAGAAGTAGTTAACCCCCCCACCTTTTTTTTTTTTTTTTTTTGTAGTGTAGACAGCTATATGTCACTCTGCAGCCTTCTGCAGCTTGCAGTGAAACCTTTAAAATTTTCTGCAAATGGAAATGCCAAGTCTTTCCTAGCTCCAGTTGAGATTTCAATCTCTGCTACTCATTTGCTTTCCTAGAATCATGCACAAAATTAAGCTAACCACTATATAGGCTGAATAGCTCATTTTAGATCTCCCTGGAGCCTAAATAATCAGGTTCCTTAAGAACTACCCTAGCAGTGCCAATATTATTTAATTAAAAAAACTTAAAGAGGTGAATCTTACAGGGTGATTCAGATGTGGTAGTACCAAGGTGTGATGGGTCACCAGCACAAAGAGGCAGAATAAGCAAGGATTTGCTTCAATTTCAGACCCATTCACTTCAAAGACTTGACTAGTGTCCCAGCAATAGAGATCTTGCACTTCTAGATTTTATCAGGTTTCCCAAATCATGTGAAGTTTTCCTGGTAATCTTGGCAGAGGGCAAGCGTCTCTCCTCTCAGCTGCCGAACTGTGTTAACAAGCTGAAGTGCCAAGATACAAGATGAGCAACCTAAGGCTGCTGTTGCTCAGTAATTACAATAGGCACAGGAGGGAGGACATTCCTGGTGACGAGGCATTTTCTTTGTATGGTAAGTGCTACTTTAGATGAGGGATTTTTTTTTTTTTTTTTTTTTTTTTTTTTTTTTGTCAAAAGCTTTGGGGTCCATGCTCCAGAGCATCTCAGTGAAAGCATTCACGGAAGACCTGATTATTCTTAAGTGATGCTCTAGAGACTCCATGGAGGCAAAAGTGCCCCTGGCACTGCAAGCCCCAACCCACCACGGGCAAAGCAGGCGCTGCTGAACTTGCGTGTTCCTTCAGCTGCTCTTCATGATGCCTGTGAACAGGGCACACCCTTTGCCTGGCACTTCCAGCCCAAGGACCCAGCAACCCTGCTCCCAGCTTCCTCCCTCTGGGCATCCCGAGCAGGGAGATATGCCGGCCAGACCAGAGGAAGGTAGGCTCAGGGGAGAAGAAAACCATTTCAGGGGGTTAATTGAAGGGGTAATACATCTGCAAACACAAGATGCCAAATAGAAGCTTGTAAATTGATGCTGCCAGCTGGAAGCTGGCCAAACTGATAAAGGAGAAAAGAAATTATGGGTTAAATGTTTTGGATGCTAAATGTGTGGAGTTCAAAGAGGAGCTCAAGGAAACTCACAGCCACCAAGTCCATACAAAGAGGCTCTAGGGAAACACAAGCCTTCTGCAGGACAGCTGTATCCCAAACAGAATATCCAAAAGGGAATGGTTTGGACAAATGGTTAAGGGATATCTCCCAGCACCTGTGAGCTCTGTTCAAGGGAAGGCCATGCTCACAGGTGAGCTATGGCTGAGGGACAGATGGAGTTGCTTTCCACAGGCAAATGAATGAGAAGTCCATCTGCTACCACGGGGTTGGAAGAACAATGTGTAGCTCTGGAGGTATTTTCATTTCTTGGTAAAAGGAGGCAGAAGGGAGCCTCCAGGCCAGGAGGTGAGGGAAAGCAGAGAAATGCTGGAGGTCACTCTGCCTTCCCTGGACCATCAGCTCCTGTCGACATCAGAAGGGGGGTACTGTACCCAGCTTTCACTAGGTATATAAGGATTGAGGGATTGCAACTAGAAACTCCTGCTGCAGTCCTGGGGAGAACACACCACACATAGTTCCTTTTCCAAAGAAAATCTCTTGTTTGGGTCTGCACTGGCAAGTGTTTTCTATGCAGGGGACTGGAGGTAGGATAGCTGTTTTTTTCCACTCGATCAGGAAGCTGCACTCAAAACAGAGGATGGGACAACGGGCTATGTGCCTCTGATATAATACAAGACTTTCTGGTGGTTTTGTGGCAAGGACCCTTGAGTTTCCAGCACTGACCTCCCCCTACAGGCTATATACATCAAGAAACCACCTTGGTCTTCAGACAGCCTCTTTTTTTTTTAATCAGCTGAGGTCAGAGTCCTTTATAAATGAGGTCTGCATCGTTATCCCAAAATGCAGTGGGTTACAAGAGTGGCACGAGGACAGCAAGGCATGGCTGCATATCACTAAGGCTATTAGTGCAGGAATTACATTTGCAGGTGGGAAAATCTTAGTTGTAGTAATCAACACTTTTTGAGCAGGTGCACAACTATTCCATAGCGCTGGAGCAAGCTAGAGTTCAAGAGTTAGCTAATTGTATCTCTCTCAGAAAGGAATTGCCTCAGACCAGTTAATTTGTCAAGATAACGAATTGCAGCAATTCTCCTCATTTGGAGCTGGGCCACTAACACTGATCTGAACTGTATTTAAACTCTTGATGACAAAGACTGAAAAAGATATTGCAATACTGGAGGTACAGGTTCCTAAAGCAAAACTGCAATGTACAGCTGGAGCTGAGAGGCAGCAAGGGCATGTGAGTACACATCCTGCATATCCCTTAGATATGAAGAAATTCCCTGGGGCACTGACTCTGGTGCCTGGGCAGGAAGAGTTCATCTTGAATCTTTGGGAATGACTGAGGTCCAAAGAGGATAATACATTACCCATCAAGTCTCAGTTTCCGCAGCGTGAGATAAAACAAGCAGAATTTTTATTTCCCCCTTTCCAAAAACAAACAAACAAATAAACAAAAAACCCTCAACAAACAAACCAAAAAACCGGACCCCAACAGTATTGATTTTAAGTTATTGAAGGTCTTCTGGTAGCCACAGGAAAAGTCCCCTCTGAGGGCCTGATGCTGCGATTCTCATGGTGCTGTATTCTCCCAAGCTTTTCCTCTCCTTTTTCTTTTTTTTTCTGTGCAGTAGTAGACGAGAACAAGTTTGAAGGAAAAGCAGAAGGAACCTTCAGTAAAAATGTAGACTTAATTCTATGACTATCCTCTGTTTTTGCTGAAAGTGAAGAAGACAGCATCACGTAAAATAAATTGACGTATGTTCTTGTGCCAGACCTTCTCCTCTGGCTGCCAGATGTTATGTCCCCACAGGAGAAATGTGGACCAGAATAAATCGTGTATATTGGCTCATGGAACTGAAAAGAATCAGGGATGAGCAATATCATCTCTGAAGGATTCTCCAGAAATGCTTAAGTTGGGAAGTTGGACCATCTTTCCCTGGGCTTCACTAGAGTGCTGCTCCAAAGAAATAAGAAGAAAGTTTCTGCAGCTACTGGCATCTTCTCCGAGTGCAGTAGGACACAATGAAGTTTCTTCCATTTGTGCTCCAGCAGTGCTTTTTGGTGGAAGAAAAATCAGGAGTGGTTTCAGTAATTGTTTCATGCTGTTAGGTTACGCAGAAATAATATTGGGTAAAGACAGAGAGGTATGCAAGACCTTTGACAAAGACAAACTGACTCTAGCCTTGCAGCTTGTTTCTGAATATTCCTGCTGAATGGTCCTACTTAGGAATGAAATTGCTTTCTTTCTCATGCTATTCAGTATAATCATTCTCTACCTGTAAGTCCACTTAATTTAGAAAAGCTTCGTGGCTTTTATTTTGGAGTAAGTGCATCCACAGGCAGAGTTCTTTCAAAATACCTAATCTGGTCATTGCCACATGTAAACAAGCCTTTATAAATTGATGGGGATGGTAAAGAACTTGTGAAGGTATGGCCCAGGACTTCTTACTCAATTTGCAAGCACTTACTTAGACCTGTCTTCCTCAGGGCTCATATGGTGATCAATGGAGCTCACAGAGAGCCGGGTTCAATTTAAACAAGGTTGTCATATGTTTGAAAAAGAAATGAGCTTTTGAAAACTGTCTCTGCTTGTTCTCCCATCAAGTTCCAAGTCTATCATGCCTGAGTTGATCCTCACTTTCAAATACCACAGTCAAGTGGTGATCTGGGGTTTAGGAGATCTCAGAAGTGTTGATATCCCGCAGCACTGGGTCTGTGGCTGGTAGGGGCTGGAGATGAAATGCTAGCAGTCTCTTCTAGAACATGCACATGACTGATAAAAGTGTAATTTCATCACTTGCAGCTAGTTTCTTGGCTTTGGCTGGAGCAGAAATGTCCTGCTGTGTGTGGATTGCAAAGAGAGACTTAAATGTTAAGGTAGAAAGTTAGAGAAAGAAGAGATCTTTGCACAGTGCGTTATGTCAACTTTTGCAGTATGTAGGGTGCTTATCTGTTTTTCTTCCCAAGAATTTTCTGCTTATGGAATGTTCCTGGGAATGAAAAGGCCATTTCAGACTGGAATCTGGGCTTCAGACTGGAGATCTGGGCTCTGACTCTGTGGTGGCTTAGTGCATGTGTCCACACAGCATAGGAGCAGCAAGAGCTATGTGGGAGATGCAAAGTGACCTAGATCAGCACCCCTAATTCCTGCAGCTGTTCTAGTTGTTTCATCCTGTGGAAGTGTGATGTGAACCAAATATCAGTCATGTCAGTGACTGACCTTGTTTTCTTGGAGAAACCTGTGTAAAAAAGGATATAACAACACTCTTGACACTTACCTCACAGGATGTTGTGAAGCTTAATTAAATGTGTGCAAAAGCATTTTGAGATCCTTAGATGAAAGATGTTTTTATAAATGCAAATTATAATAATTATGGCTAGTAACCACCAGCAACTACTGAAACAATTAATTCAGGTTGCCACAGGCCATCACAACAACGTGTGCAAAGAGGCATCAGCCATTTAATGACATATGTGTTGCGTGAGAACTCAAGGCCTTAAAAATGCTGTAAACAAAGAGGGAAAAACTAGACACTCGGGGCTTGCCCCTCCTGGGTGCAGTTGGTGGAAGTTCCCTCTGTTGCTTCCATCACCTCCGTGCTTGTGTTGCAAACCATTCCCAAGGAGAGGAGCCCACCTAAAAGATTTCATGAGTGGGATCATTTTAAGTCATGATGATTTTTATATTTAATGTTGCAAGGAAACAGAAAATGACTGCAAATAGCTTGGTTCAGAAATATTGGGAGAAATGTAAATATATCTCAGTTTTTCCTCTCATTCACCCTCTCACCCCCCAGCCCAGCCTGCTTACAGCATCACAAAATGGACTTTGGCTACAGGGTATTATCCAGCTGACTTTCCAACAGTGAAAACAAAAGCTAAGCAATCAAGATGTGTCTGGCCAAATACTTAAAGGCCCAGTGCACACATTTAGTTGTCAACTGACTGAAATCTGAACCATTTTGCTCAGCCTTTCTTGTTGCTTCAAAACTGATTTGGGCTTAAATAGCTAAAACCTACAGGTGTTTAAATGCCCTCCCTTGTCAGCAGAACAGCCTCATCAGACATGGTCTGAGGATGCGGTCAGACTGGAAGAGATATCCAAAGACCCCACAGGTGAATCCCAAAGAGCAGAATAGCCCACCTGTGCCCCTCAGGCTTATTTCATTGCTCACCTTTAAACACGAAAATTCAGAAGAGTAGTAGTTACTAAGCATCCAACTTAGCAAAGCAATTAGGCTAAATGCACTGCAGCTAGAAATTTAAGCAATGCACTGAATTTAATTTGAGAATTCATGGTCATAAGACTGAAACCTCTAACATTTAACCTAGCAGCAAATTAAATCAGCTTTCTGATCAAGTGAAAAATTTTATGCTATTGAAGTTTGAAAGTGTGAAGCACACATTTATTAAAAGAAGGTTTTTTTCTTCTTCTTTTAATGAAGAAAAACTTGGGACCAGTTAGTTTCCTAATCCAAATAATGGAAAAATGGGAATACTCTGTAAATAAAGCCCAAATTACAAAACAGTATTGCTATCTGGCCCCTACCAGACTAATGTGCTCATATTCAGTGAGTTTCAAGGAAAAAAATGTTCCTCATGCTGGAAGGTTGTATAGACTAAACTTACTCTGGTATCAATGAGTTTGGTACCTACTGAGTTTAACAGGAGATGGCTTTCCATGTAAAGTAAAACACTGAAAGTAAAACTGATTATAAACAGCTTTTTAGCCTCTTTAAAAATCTTGACTCTCTGAAATACCATTTATGCTTTAAGAATTGGTATACTAAGTCGAAAATGTCTAGGGTAAGTTTTCATAGAATGAGGGCCAAGTTTTCATGGGGGCTGTCTGTGTGTATTTCTATTAGAAAATTCTCAACGTTGGAGTAATGCAATAAAACATGCTACACAATAGGTACCAACAGTTGATTGGTTTTTAAGCCTACAAAGATGAAAACTTTATTGTGATGTGTACATACGCAAGCTGTGTATTTGCACACCTACATATCTACACACAACTTGTGCACTGACATCCTGTTGTTAAGCTCTCTTAATGACACTTACACAGTGCTCTGTTCAATGTCTCTCGGCTAAATCCTACAATATGAGATAAAACTTGGATGCGTTTTCTAAATGCACCTCAAGGCACTAGGACATAAAAGAAGTTGGGAGTATTAGAGCACGTCTTGTTTTAACCATCTCCGGAGCACCCTGACTGACACTTTACAATTTACAAGAAAGGTGTGGCTAATAAAGCCACTGAAGCAGATATAAGGGCAGGTCCTCCCCGATAGGCATTTATGGCCCGCCACTCACCCGCTCCAGCACTTTGCTGCACAGACTTGCTGATAACCACCAGCACATTCTGTGGTTCAGGTGCCCAAAGGCCTTAAAGCTGCTGCGACTCTATCGGCATCTTCAAACCCTGACTGATGGGTTGACACTTTCCTTCCCACCCCTTTCCATTAGAAGTGGGAAAATGTAAAGCTTTGGAAAGAGGACACACTACACTTCATACGCCCTTTCAAAGAGGAAATGCAGCCTTGTAGAAACAGCGGGTGTTTCATTCCCAGGCTGCTCCTTCCACTCCCTGAGAAGATCGTCATCTGACTGGTATCCCTCAATTAGAGAGTGGCATGAATACCAGAGTGTTGTGTTTTTTTAAAAAAAGAAAGCCTCACAGAAGTAGTTTACACTATACACTGCCTATACACAAATATTTTCTCCCTGCCTATTTAAATAAACTCCATCAGCAGGAGCGGTGGCTGCAGAAGCTGCTTGGGAAGCTCAGAGTCCTGGAGGGAGCTGTGGGCATGCTCCTGATGTTGCTTGTGCTTCTAAAGGTAACAAGGAGGAAAGTCCATGGGAAGCACTGCAAAGAACCAATGCTTGATGCCAGGGAAAATACAAAAAAACCCATAGCTCCTGCTGGAGTCCCTTCACCACCCCATTTCGTTCCTTCTCTTGCTCTTCACATTGAAGCAGACAATAGAAGTTTAGAAAAAAAAAAAAAAAAAAAAAAAAAAAAAGAGAGAGAGAGAGAGAAGGTAATTAACCTGAACTCCATCCTCTGGTATGTGTTGAATACAGTATTGCTTATCAGCCACTCCTTTCATCATTTAAAGTGCATTTTGTATCCATGGAAAGCAATTTATATCCAATAGTGAACTTAGAACTTACAAAGCATCTTTCCACATTCCTGCATTGCCACAGCTATCTTTTTCCTTCCTTACATGCCACCACCAGTCCTTCTCACACAGCTGTGCATCACAGGTTATTCTTGTGTCCCTGTAGTCCTTCCTTATAGTCTTACTCTGCTCCTTCTGCCTCTTCTCTGACTTCAGGTGGAAACTCTTCTTTGCACTTCACACTTAGTGGGACATTTTTGGACTAGTTTAGGCTGCAGGTAGAAACTCAGCCCATTGCAGGGAGAAGGGATCAGTGGGAAAGAAACTGTCACCGTGGTTCTTCCTGATCTATAAAGAGTGGCTTGAAGCAATAGTCTCTCTATGAGAACAGTGCTGGGTTGAAAGCAGGCTTACAGCTCTCTGCTACTTTCAGGTCTATTTTACTAAAGATTTTGCTTCGGAATCAGAAACCATTTACCTTTGGACTCACCTAAACTAACTCAGGGTGAGAGTGCCATGTGAGCAGCTTGTGCCTGGGCCCAGAGCCCAGGGTGCTGATGGAACACGGGATACAGCCAGCTTTAATGGCCAATGCTGGGGATCTCTTGAACTGCTAGCCTAGTTGGCATTTCATCTGCTTCCTCTGTACCACAAAAAGAAGAACCTGGCCTGAAACCACATGTGAAAATAAGGAGCTCTTCAGTTTATATTTATGAAGTCAGAATAGATGTGTGGGATAGCAGGAGCTTTTAAGCCCTCACCAGTACCAGTAAAACCAAAGGTTTAATCACTGCAATTTAAAACATTCTGAAGTGAAAGAGAGATCGGATGCAAGTAAACTAAAGTATAGGAAACAGCTTTCTAGGCAAGCTGAGAAGTGTAAGGAGTAGAACATACTCATGGCAACTCTTATTATGAAAATGGTCAAGGGTTACTTCACAATCTTGTTTGCTGGAGCCATTTAATCAGGCACCTTTTCTATTCCTAATGCCTATAATTATCTATTATAAAGACAAAGTCAAATTGGCACATGTTATTTTTCTTCCCCTACCCCCAACTTGAAGGGGGGCAGGGCTACCAAATTTTGAAAGTCTTTGGTCTCCTAAACAGAACTGCAGCTATCCAGCTTGGGGAATTGTAGTAGATAATAGTACCTGGAATCTTTGCCTTGGTGAGGATTACACTGGGCTGAGCAGTAGGTGCTCAGGACTAACCACTCCTGTGTCATGCAGTTACTAGAAAACTGGAAGTAGCTGAAAGAGAAGCCAGCATGCTCAGATGCTTATCACAGCAGCATGGTGATACTTAAGATTTAATCTATCACTGTAAAAAAAAACCACAACACCAAATTTAAGTGATGCTCCCAACCTATTCCATCTCCAAGGAGAAAAGAGGAAGGCAACGCTGAATCCAAATGATCTTTTCTGCACAACACATTCCCTAATCCTGGTGAAGGCCAAGCTGACCTAGTCATTATGTTGACCTGATCTAAATCTGATTATGGTTAATTGTGGAAACATTTCCAGTTCCAAACATACGGGGAAAAAAGCTATCCTGCAATTATTTGAGGTATTCTAAATACTAGAGGCAACTGATTTTCCTATAAAATTGTACTAACTTTCAAAGTTCTCCTGTAACCAAAACCTATTTGCTAGCTTTGCCATCTCATTTTTTGGTAAAAGCCTGAAAATTGTTTAAAACAACTGCAAACTCCCTTATCTATGTCATGCTTTTACTTTTTCTTCATTATGCATACCACTGATACACCAAAATAAGGTAGTATTTCAGACACAAAAAGTTGCTTTAAAACTGTTTTTTTAAGTTTTTATATCCTTTACTTCCAAATGAGTGGAAATTTGAGTTGCTTTTCTAACACAGTATTTTAACCAACATGTGCAGGACTCATCTATGTGTCAACATCAGCAGGCATCAACTTACATTAGTAATTTAACATTTGCATATGGGCAAAGCAGTTTACCTCCTGCGGACTGCAAATTACTTATAGTGTTGACTGTTTCTTTCGTCCCAAAATAGAGTGTCAGATAAGTGTGTGCATAAGCTCTTGTTCTGGTTTTGTAAATATTACACTTCTGCAGAACTGCAGCACCAGGAACCTGAGACACACTGAATGAAATGCAAACAGACTTATCTGTTAGTAAATAACTTCAATTAGGTAATAGAAAAACCTCAAATAAAATGGTTCTTGCTTTCTTCAACCTTCTTCTTCCTCTCAGTTGTATCTTGTATTTTTCCTGAGTCTAAAATGAGAAGTTTAGGATTTGGTGGCATCCCTATGCCCTGGAGTAGCCTTTGTGTATCATGGTTGTTGTCACACTGACACCTAATGGCAGATATGAACTAGAGTATTACAGCTGATTTCCCAGGGGTGCGTTTTTACCCTGTGTTGTAAAAATTCCTTCAGATTATAGAAAACAAGCAAGCTTAGAAAATGGGACTTCACCTGACAGCGTGGTGAACCTCTGAGAGGGCAGGGCTGGAAACCAGCAGGGAGAAGCTGAGAGTGCAGTGCTGAATCTGTATGGCAAGAGCCAAGGGGCTGTGGCCTGGGGCTTGGATGCTCCCAAAAGGATGGGCAGCACCTCACGGAGAGCTCACAGAGTTCCCAAAGGAAAAGAAAACCACCAGGGCTAAAACCCAGGTCCACGGTGAAGGCTGGAGAGGTCTAATTTCATCCAGTGTTGTTTCTGATCCTGACAAGTGGGCAACAGATCTCTCAGACACACAAAGGAATAGGTTGGAACAGTTAATATATGAAACAAAGGCATTTAGTAATGCCTTAATGTTTCCTTCATCCATTTTTGAGGAAATCAGGAATTTTTCCTGAACATTTTACTTTTAAAATTCTCTTTATTACGATGCTCAGAGCAGAGTGCTGTGGCCCTAGTTCTGCCCTCACATACCTAAAGGTGCAGTCAGTAGGACCATCTGGGCTTGCACTGCAGCAAACTATGCCCACTGAGCTTTGTATTTTAGGCTGTGAGCTAAACATCTCCCTTTTTGGCAGCTAAAAGCAAGGGCTTGAGGTAAGCATTTTGTGGTTGGATTTCTTTGGCCACAGTGCATCCTATGTAGGTAAAATAAATAATTAATTGTAGCCATACCCTTTCATCTGGCTAATAGAAGTTTGTATTATTTAGGCACAAGTGTGGTGAAATGCAGAAACAAACTTCAAGTGATGATTCAGAAGAAGTTTAGACCAGGTCTCAAATCCTTCCGTCCATGAGGAAGGAGTGAGTTCCAGAGGGAGTTCCTGTAAGGAACTCCTGATGGTTCATGAAGGGCAATGCTCCGATGGGATTCTGCTGGGGTCATTCTGCAAAGTCTCTGGGATTACCCCAGAATCTCCCCTTCCCCTGGTTCATTCTGGCATATTCGGATATCTCTAGAGGGAATTTCCAGCAGTAAGAAAATTAGCAAAGGAAATGACTATATTTAGCAGAGGTATATGAATAACCATAGCATAATATAGTAGTAGGCAGGTTACATCAAGGAAAAAATATATGCTAGTAGTCGTTATTAAACAGTGTTATATTTCTTAAAAAACTATATGGTATGCATGGGTTTTAAATGTAATTCTACGGGAAAAAGCATTGTCTTCCATGTTTCTTTACAGTGGAAGTTTTAAAACTATCAGTAAAGTGGTTAATCCATGAGATCTAATTTATGTGAGAACTATACCCTGGCTTTTAACTGATCCTATGGTGTGACTCAAAGCTGTCACTGGGGGAAGGACAGCAAGAAAGTCCTTGTAACTCCTGCCACTGGTTCCTTATGAGAAGCCCGGTCCGAGCTTTGAGCACCGAGCACCGTCCAGACAGGGCTGGTGGAGCAAGCCTCCCTGCTGACATCAAACACAGCCTTGCAAAAACATTCAAATATAGGCAAGAGCTTGAGGTGGGGGGGAGGGGGAGCTGTGCCCTCCTAGAGGGTAAAGGAGAAGCAGAGACATGGGTGTTGGGAGCCCAAACAACTGCCAGGGAAGGTGGGTGTTAGAGCCAGGCCCCGGGCTGGGAGGGCAGGAGGCATAAATCAAGCTGCATCTTTGGTTATCGTAAAGATGAAAAGGTGGGACCAGCAGTGTACCTGCAGTAATTAACTACAACAATCACCATACATACTTATAAGCTATTATTAATTATATCTTTTCATCATATTATAATATTTTGCCATTTCATAATGTCAGCGTTGCATAGATAATCAATGTTGCCTCACAATCTCTTTTTGAGACTGAATTTTACAGTTTGAAGTCTAGCATGATTCAGGACTTTTGGTATCTTAAATGCTGTGAAAAATACTTTTGGAGGGCAGATATTATTCGTGCATGAGTCCAGGAGCTGCAGCAGTCTCATGGCCCTGAGATTTAAAGTTAAAAGAAGACGCAGTACAGACTAACCATCAGGAAGGATATTTAGGGAAAAGATGTTTCAAACAGCTGATAGACAGAGTGTATGTTGAGGGAAGGAAAAAGTCAGTAACTCTGTATGTACTTTCTGCCTTGTATTAGGCCCTGTTGGTCAATTTTTCACTAACCCTCATCCTTAAACAGCCCGTCTCTTTTCTTCTTCTGGCCATGTCTGGCACTTCAGAAAGCACAAGACTGACAATACGATGGGTGCAAACCTTACTCTTGGGCCCTGCTTAGCTTTTCCCTACGCCTTTCACTAGCAATATCCTAATTAGAATGTCACCACCACCGAGACAGGATTTGAACTGGGAACTTGGTTTTGTTAGGCCGAAAGCATTCAACAAGGACTAACATCAGTCATTAAACACCTTCGCTTTTGTTGGGGGAGTTTTTCAGGGATGAAATGTCAAGCAGTCTTGTGCTGCAGGAAAACAGCCCCAACCTCTGAATTTGCCATGGGCAATTCCACGGTATCCCCACTTAAAGGCCTGTGGCATGGCTGGGGACTAGTGAAAGCAGAGGCAATAAATAAATTGCCTTTCAACATTTCTGCTTGCCTGTTTGACTGGAAAGTGGAAATGCAAAAATGTTTACAGGAGCTGGTTCTTCTGAGCACAGGAACCTGGTGCTGACCATGCTATATCTGATCACTACTTTTGAAACTCGGGAATATTTGGCAGTAAGTTTTCAGCAGGCCATTACAAAAAGACTGAAAGTTGAAATAGTACAATCAAATGCTAAAATTGACACCTCGCATCAGCCCACCATTATACCTCTTTTCCCATTCCTCTGCTGTCATGCCACTGACGTGATGAATTGCAGCCTGTCACATCACGTTACGTTACGCAGAACAAACAGGACAAAACACATACCAACTGCCATGCAAATATGTGTTTGCCAAATCTTTTCGGCACGTAGAAATGCAACTGGCGAATTCCCTATCAGAAAACTAGAGGTTCAAGGATGGCTCCAGGGTGTGTGAGACAAACACGCCCCAGACACACCGTGAACACACAGATACGCAGCTCCCTGCCAGCTACAGCTCTTATGAAAGCACCTCCTGCTGTGATTATTTCTTGTTCTTTCAGGAAAAAAAAAAAAAAAAAAGCACCGAAGTCTGTGGCTGCTTATGTCATGAAGCAAAATATAAATACGTAATAATTAATCTAGTGCTTGTGTTCAGATTTGGAGCTATTTTTATGGCTGGCCAGATTTTGGCTGTGTATGTGTAAACATAACACCCACTCATATACACACACACGTGCATACTATGAGATGTGTGAATATACATTATGTGGCTTTTAACTGCAGTCTTTTAGCCTACATGTGGGCCTTTTGAAGCTAATGGGAGATTTACCAGGGGCTTTTTCACAGAGCTGTAGGCAAGACTGGAATCCAGAACATATGAATATTATACTATAATGATACAGTACAAATCATTTAGTTTGACCTACAGTGAATTAGAGGCCATTAAATTTCATCCAGGTATCCTACATTAAGCCAGAAAAACTTGTGACTAATGCATAAACTCTATTTGGCTAAAACCTGTTTCCCAGAAAGGTATTCATTTAGTCTCCCTGTAAAGACACTTTCCATGCATCAAAATCTTTGACAGTTGGTTTCAACAGTTATTTTAACTACATGTGCTATTAATTTGTATTTACTGCAGTCTATGGAGTCAGTGCCAAGGAGTCAAATTCATACTTAAATTCTGTGCTATAATGTCAATGGATATTTGAGTGCTGACTTGCTTCGTTTTACTTCAATGCCATGCCATGAGCATCCCTTTGAGAACCTTTATGCTGAACTATTCTTTATCATGTAACATTCTTACCCAAAGACCATCTGTGAACTGTTTTCACTTTTGTAACTTACTTCTTGATATGTTGCCACAGAAAATACATTGTTTACTTGGTAATTAGTGTCATCCATTCTCCACTGACTTTACAGAATCAGCTTTGCTGGAGGTTATAGGAATAAGATGGAAATACACTGAAAAGATCTGAGATGAGAAACCTCATATACCTTGCAATAACCTAATTGCTAGTAGAATAAATACACATCAGAAACAGACAACTTCTTTAAATCTTCAGAATTTGGAAATGATGTATATTTTTTGTTTATAAATCAGTCATAGTATGTGGCAACAGATAAAAAAGAATTAACTCCCTAAATATGGCTCTTCCAGTTACTGATTTTTATTTTTTCTTCTCAACACATCATTTAAAATGAAAGCAAAAAAAAGTTTAATCTATGACTTCTTGGTAAGACATTTTCATATGAAACAGGGCAAAATTGAAGATATGAGGATCATTAAAATTAAAATATTAAACAGATAGTGTCTTCATTTCAGGCATATAATGGTGCTTTTAAATCTCGTTCTGTAGTGGGCAAGAATATGTCACAATAAAGAAGGTAAAAAATGGAATGCTATGATTATACTAAAGCTTGACACAAAACTATAAATCTCTTTCAAGTGAATATACACAGATCTTTGTGTAGACCTCTGCAGCTAAGCAAACCAGCTAGCCTTTGATGTACTTATAATTATCAGGGTCTGAGGATTATGTCTTTAGGCAAAGCTGTCTAGCAGTGGGAAGGTATAGATCAAAACTGACATCATGACACAAGCAAGCAGAGAGGTGAGATGAGGTGGAGCCAAAAATAGTTTGGCACCACTATAGACCTTAAGTAAAACAAACAACTCCACTTCTCAAAAAGAACACAAGGAGGGGATCAATCAGTGCCTGTAACCTCTCAAAAAAGTTAAATCATCATTTCTAGTTGGAAAATTAAAAATGTAGCTTACAATAAGCTAGACATTAGAAGAAGAAGATTCAGCAGATCCATTTAGTGATATGGGAAGATATTGTTACACTCCCAATGAGGCAGGTATTCCAGGTCACAAATGCAGAACTACCACCACACAACAGGCTTCCTTCTGTGCCACAGATGCTGGATGCCACCAGCTCCACTTGAAACCAGGGGACTTGAGCAGCCTACATCAAGTAGAGCATCTTTCCAGACCACGTTCTTTGTCACGTTTTTTGTAGAGGGAAAAAATTCTGGTCGTGCCAGACCTACTAATGTGAACTTGCTAAAATCTCCATTGAAAGTCAAATGAAGATGGTGGAAATCTTTTTATTGTCTTTAGTGGGCTCTGTATGAAATGCTTGTATTAATGTGGCTTGGTATGTGCAAAAGAGTGTACACATGAGCATAGTTAAATCATTTCAGATTACTATGCATCTTCAAAGACACTCATCTTGTGTGGCACAATATTAAAAAGATGCTTGTGGAAACTTAATTTCTTGACATAGGTGAACTGCCAATCATACTTAATCTAGAAGGCACATTATTAGAAAAATAAAAGCAAAGAATTTGATTCTAGAGGTTTTGAGTGACTTAAACTGAAAGTCTAAATAAATAAATAGGGGATCTAACACCTACACTGATGGGAGCAGAGCTCCAAAAAACTGTAGCACAAACAGATGTTCCCAGAGTCTTTCCAGATTGCCATTCACCTGTGTATTGGATAATATCTTTTAACCACGCCATAAATATGCTATGCAGTGAAATAAAAATCAAGCTGTGAAATAAAAGGCTAAGATTCTGAGATAACTTGATACTTGATAGCAAGAGAAAGATGCATATGCCAAGGAAGAGCAGGAAATGAGCAAGGCTTTGTCATCAGCATCAGAAAGGGTACATGAGGGAGAGGAAGGAGCCTATTGCCTGACAGATGAAAGGAGGCGGCATGGATCACAACAGAAAAAAATGTTACCAACTAGACTAATGCAGGACCAGAGAAGGTTACAAAAACAGAAGGGCAATTCTAAACATGGTCGTGAAATGCAAGCAGGCTTGTTCGCTGGGGCTGTCAGGAACAGAGAAAGATCTGAGTGAGTTATAACTGATATGGAGGTAGCAGAGTGCATGCAAGACAAGACTGGCATCTCAGACATACTGTATGGAAGACAAAACACCGTAGCATATGTCATTCTTAATTATCAGAATGAACGTGTAAGGCACCCAATACAAAATACTATCACAGAACTAAGAAGTAAAATGAGTAAAATTCTCCTCTTAGGGTTCAAACTGGAGACTTGCCAGTAAGGCGAAACATTTAGGGCCCCTACATTTTGAATGTCACTTTATGAACATTGTGGGAAATTAGAACTCTCTGAGAACTGCTAATATTTCCTACCTCACTTGCAAATATTATGGAATAACTCCAAAAATGTTTTAAAATTCTATTTTAAGTGGAAAAACCTCAAGCACTTTCATGAGATGCTATTGGACCACCAAGATGCTAGTCAGTCTCACTGACCAGTTCAGAACAATGCAATTGTCTCAACATCAATGTTTTTATTAATATATCACCGTTAGAGATGTTGTCTAAACATAGTGTTACTAATATTCTGAATTTAATTCTAAGTAGAAAAACAAGGTTTCCCAATTTGCCTTCCAACTATGCAGCAGTTACCTGTCTTGTCACAACATGAATCCCTTTTGGGTGAAAGCTATTGATTTGAAGGTTAAAATCATCTTGCTAGGTCCTAATGTAATTTGTTGGATGTTGGCCTTCGGAAACTTTCTGACACTGACTAGATATGCTCTTTGTTGGATATTAATTGAGCAGTGATGTCTGAGAGACTGAGTTCTTCACCTCTGTGATCATTATTAGTTATGGCATTTCCTAACAGGCTGTGCCATGCCAGTTCTTTGCAACTCAAGCTTTACATCACCAGCCTACAGCACTGAACAGACACACTCTTCCACCACAGACAATTTTGTTCCAGGAGCATATACATGAGGTTACACCCATAAACAGAATTTATTAGTAAACTATAAATACTGTTAATATTGAAGAAAGTCCTCTCTGTTTTAATCAAGTGAAATGAGGTGCACGGCATACATTTTAGGCAAGGCTTAACGAGAACTCCCTGACCTCATTAAGGAACTTGTAGGTCTACTACAGAAATAATTCCAACAGAAAATCTTTGGCAAAGGGAACCACAGTATCTGTGACCACTGATCTGCTGATCAAATGGGAGTGGGGAAAGAGGAGACAGCTAATGCAGTCTGTGAGATGTACAGTACCATTACTTCAATCTTCTTATGCCTCAAGATCCATTTTCACAGGCTGTCAAACATAAAATTTTATGAGAATAATTTTCTTTAGAAGATTTTAATCATCTAAACAAAACGTCTGATTCTGCCAAAACTTCAGCAGCAAGCTCACTTGACACTTCATCTTGCTTAACAATATTCTCAACAAACTACTACAATCTGAAGGTCTACAAGTGTTTTTACCACATGCACCCAGATATTCTTAGCTTTGAGGACAGCTTCTTCAAAACAGTGTATAGAAAACAGCAATTGTGTGAGGAACTGATAAAAAACAAAATTCAAGTAATTTAAAAATAATCAATCTATTTTTTGTTTAATCTTGACACAAATCTTGATCTATATGAGCCATCTACTAATGATCATAGAACCATGGATGACATCTATAAAATTCAGCTGAAATTATATTGTTATTCTACGTTATTTGTAGAAACTTGAAGCATTTCCAGAAGTCAGAGTTTGAAATATATTATGTTTGAAGTGAGCTCTCTACACAGAAATATCTTAACAAATTAAGTGTATCTGGGACAAGATGGAGCACTCTCAAGGGCTTGGGAATGGGCCAGAAGCACTGACTCATGTTATTTTCAAATAGTGTTGAGCTGGGGTTTGGGGACAGGCTAGCTCGGGAAATATCATCAGATCCTGACATATGAGAATGGTTCATATTTGTATTATTTAGGACCAAATATGAATATGAAATAAACTCTGGAGAGGCCAGATATTATCTAGGGAGGTATTCAGTATAACTTTGGATCAATAGCACTGGTTGTACCCTGTTGCCTCCTTTTGCTTAAGTTGCTGCTTTCTTGTGGATCACCTCCCTCCCATCTTGTGGATGCCTGAAGTGCATGCTCCATGAGTTTTTCCCCCTCTCTCAAAATGTTAAATAAATACAGCAATTTACATATAAAGCACTACCTTTTGTTTTCACTAGTCTACACAAAGTTCATGCCTCATTACATCTTTTTTTTTTCACTAACAACAATTTATGAAATAAAAACATCATCAAGAATGTACATTGGAATGAAGTATAATAAAACAAAACCTGTGGCTGAGATTTCACACATTTAAGGTGGGATACAGTGAAACAAACTCATGGGAGACTCCTGTTTATTTTCATATAAAATGAATTGGATGCAAATCCATTACTGTCTATAGACTGAATCTCAGTTACAGTTTGTCCCAGGGGCACTGGAAAGTATTTTAAATCATTCTGATAGTTAACTATTCAGCAAATGAGAACACTTTAAAGACGTTATTATATTAAATGACTTTTAATAATTTATGCTTATGGAGAGTTACAGAGGTAACTATAGAACCACTCTGAAGGAGGGGAAGACTGTGCTTGTACTTTTGCAACTGAATTGTACTGACACATGTCATCTGATATGCAAGTAAGTCATTTGTGATCACCCCAGCCTATCTCTCTCTTTGTTTCTATGTCTATAATATTATCTAAGGCTCTCAGTAAACCTAAAAAGAGCCTAACTTCAGAAATCTTTTAGTAATATTAGTTAGCAAGGAATTAAAGGAAGACACAAGCTAAAGCTTAAGTTTTCTGGATTAGGTGCAAGAGAACAAATAATGATCAGATACAAGTCTTAGGTACCTTAGTTCTATTAAGTGCAGAGGACAACTACCTAAGCAGTAAGAGAAGAGAAAGCAAGGGAAATGTATCTGTACACTTTAAAGAGTGCCCAGAAACAGATGACCTAAATGAATGTCAGTTTTGTGTGGTGAAAGGGCTCATTCAAAAGCATAACCCTCGTGCAAAAAATGCTCAAAGTAACTTAAGCTTGAAAATGAAAGACTGAAGAAAAGAGTACAGGAGAGGCACTGCTTGATTTCTACTCTGCTGGAGAGGGAAGGAGGTGATACTCTATTGCATAGCCTTGAAAGCCATGGATCTATACAACGTATAGAAAGAGATACATAAATGCATATGCCACCTCTCTGCATTTCTTATAGATTTGCATCGGTATTCCTTATAGAACAGCAATAATCCCATTGCATGCAAAAATATAACTTCAAAGCCAGAATCTGAGCCCATCAGTAAATGTTTCAATTGAATGCTGCCAAAGCCTTCATGGTATAACTCCAGTTCCTACCACAGAGTGCATGAGCAAATATTGAGATGTGAATGAAATCTCCATAACAGGCCTTTAACACTGGTTAAGATTTAACACTGAGCTAAGATTTTCAGATTCAGCCCCTGCACTCAGTTCACTTTGCATAGACTGAAAGCCTTTTCTATGTAAGCCATAGTAAAAACGTTTTTCTGTTTAGTAGTTATTGCATTGACACATTCCTCAGGGGTAAAAGTTATGTTATTTTTATAAGCCCCTGTCTTTAGTTATGAATAAAAATACTGTCTCACTTTCAAAGCAAACAATGCAATTTAAACAATACCTCCCCCACAAATATAAGACGGTGTTGTAAAGGACAAGTATTGATTTAAAAAAAAAGACTTTTTAAACACCCTTAATTCTTACCAATTCTAGTGGTTATTGATTCTGCATCAATGTCATTAGCCTTTTTCTTTGCCACTTCAGCTAGTGCCAATTCACCCTTATCTAGTGCAAGGTAATGGATGTCCTTTGGAAATAAAAGAGAAAAGAAAAAGATTAATCTAAAATTAATCTCATAGGAGTAACAAAAGGGATTTTAAAAGAAAGAGAGTCTTTTATTATTTAGATCACAAACACTGATGCAACTGATGAACCTGCCATTACATTTTAATTCCCTTCCAATGCAAATTTATTATCCTACTTGTGCTGTTGGCGATGAATAAAACACTGACCAATCATGCACTGATAAAATTGAAGCTATTGCCTCAGTGTATGAAAGAAACCAATCTGTCTCATTTTAAGGTAACATCTGTCAGTGCAACATGAATTAAAAGAGGGTTGATAGGAGACGGCTCTGTGTAAACCAGATCTGAAGTACTGAAACTTTTCTGACTGACAGATCCTATTTGAAAGGTGTTCAGGCTTCCACCTAGTACATGAGTTTTGGGGTAAAGCTCTTCTAGGACTAATTATTGCTTGGATATTGTCATGTTACACTTACTGTTCTTTGAGTAAGGTGATGGTGCTGATATTGGAGGTAATAAGAGCAACAATGGTTGCTGCTCAATGCTTTTAACACCCACACGGGTAACAGAACTCCTGAGTCACTCTTGAACCACAAGTGGCTTTCCAAAACTCTTGTTGCCTACCATAAATAGTTGCCAATGCTCTGGATGTAGCCCTTAGTCTAGGGTCAAAAATCAGAGGGCTTCAGCAGTGGCTTATCACTACACATGCTGAATTGCAAGGCTTTTTCTTTTGTGTTTATCTTTGAGGTGAAAACTACTTGTATTACATAAAGCACCATTTGTGGGAGAATATATTCCCGCTAACAAATTACAGTTTCACTGCTCTTGGTTTTGGCCCCTGAAGTGAAGTTTCATCCTTGACCATTAATAAAGAGAAAATTAACTCCTTTCTCCTTTGGCATCATGGCCACAGGCTGCTCTGTCCATGAATTGAGAAACAGGAAACAAGGAAAAAAAAGTTTATTTTCCCTGCTTTGCTGAAGAGGCCACTTGGTATCCAGAGATTTAAGTCATTCCTGGCTATTTTTCCTGCAATCTGTCTTCGTGAAGAAAATCAAACAGCAAAGGAGTATTTTCAGAAATATTGACCTCTGCATACCATAAAACCAACTATAATCTCACTAATGCAGAAGATTTCAGGTTAAACTGTCCTTCTCAGTGTGAGTTTACAGCCAGCTTCAACAATATGACAGATCCTCTTACAGGAAAATGTGACCTTACTCTAGGAAGAAAAGCTAGATGAAAAAAATTGAGAGTAACAATGTTAAAAGCAAAAGATGCTGCTTTTATTATCCCCACATTTACTACAAACAATAGAAAAATCAAAGCAAAAATAAGAAGCAAACCGAGAATGTTACAGAAACTTAGAATGAAAAACTGGCACTAGAAGGAAAATCTGGCACTGGCTTGCAGGATCCCAGCAGTCATCAGGAGAGGACAATATTTTCTAATTACAGTCACAGGTGTGACTTAAAAAATGTGCAAGCATCTTGGAGCAAAGTAATGAGTTACGAACTTGTTGCGAACTCTGTACTTCCTCTCTTTGTAGGTCTAACACGGCTGTCAGGAAAAAAGGGCCTGAGTAAGGAGGTATGATTTCTATGAAGATTAAACAGCAGATATTGTCAGCTTATTTAGATAACAATAGAAAACCCAAGGGCTCTTGAACAAGTCTGAACTTATAAAGATTTTAATGTATAAGAAGATTGTGTTTGCTAATTTAAAATACATTCTGACCATGCTTAACGACTGTCTTTTTGTAGTTTAAATGAACAGGAGTATTGTTTACTTCAATACAATTTAAAATAACAAACTCAGGGAGGGGATGGAAACAACTGCAGAAAACAACAAAATTCCTCCAGTTTAGAGGCTGTGCATATCAAAACATTTGTCACTTTCAGATCTGGTTTTTGCCCACATTTTCTGTTTCTAGTAAAGAAATGTAAAGATGGCACATACCACTTGCTAACTAGTAGAGGCCATGTAAGAAATAAAGATATAGCAGTAGGCTGGTAGGTGGCTTTCTTTGTGGTTCCTCACCTTAGGTGTCATAAAGAATTAAAAACAAAAACAAACCAAACCAAACCAAAAAAACCCCCATAGCTCTTGTCTCTATCTCTAAACAAGCTTAAAGAAAAGATTACAGATATAAAATGTCCTTATTTCAGATCAAATTTAGGCATCCCTCATTGAAATAAGCCAGCATAATTGGATTTGTTTTAATAATTTATAGCTCTATGAGTAGAACAAAACTAGAAAATAAATAAAAGAGAACGAAGAAACATCAGATTATAGGGTGTCTTAATGAGTGACAGAAAAAAAAAGGAATTAAATTAGCTGAATATTTATTACAGATTTTTTAATGCAATTATGTAAGAATTTATCAGTCCAAAGATCACTTCTTTCTCAAAAACAATGGTGACAATAAAAGCAATTTTCCTCCACTTAGTAGGAGTTTGCTGAAAGGGCTGTATTTCATCATTTAACAGTTTGATTACTTTTTGGACTACTTCCTTTTTACTCTCATCTTTATGACTCACAGAGCTGGCCCTTGGTGAGCAGAAGTCATTTGAAACACTGATGTGCATTTGTCTATAGGATATTTCTGGGCAAAATTCCAGCGTTTCTTGGAAACATGCACTTTCCTCATCAGTGTATCACCCAAGATCTGACAGTTTTATTAAAGTGTCTCTTGCTTGAATTTTTTTTTTCTTTTTTTTTTACCTTTGGTACATGGGATGGCCTTTTGAATTTTCAGCAGCTGAGATCTGAAGCGTGCTACAAAAGGATTTCAAGCTAACGACCCTTCTATTGCTTGATCTTTTCTGTCACAGATTGGATCAGTCACTGTCCAATAAATGTAGCTGTTGTTCATGATATTATGTCCTTTTCAGTTTTATTTTTTTATTGAACTTTGTAGGAGATGATAATAATTGATGGACTTAGATGTGACGTGAGGGTAAAGCTTATGGTGAGGCACAGCAGTGTATGTGTCTTGTTATGGCATCACACTAGTGACGCTATAGCTATTGGACTAACTTTTTAAAGTTTTGGTTTGTTTTTTTTTTCTGTGAACGAAATTAACCCTCAGCATTTTCTCACACTTCTTTGCAATCTCAAAACAAATTACAGGAACGCTAAAGAACCCTGTGTGGTGAAAGCAATGCTCAGGATAAAATCCCTAAGAAACAGAATATTTCCTTAGAAGCCACAGAAGATAAGTATTTAATGTTTGGATCTCCTCAGCCTCTGTCATATCTGCTCCTCTCTATTCTTTCCTATTTTATTCCTTCCCCTTTAGTAAATATTTTTTTTTCTTTCTCATTTTGCTTAAGTCATCAAATATCTTTCTAAAGTCTACTATTTCTTCTTGAAATCCCATTCAATTACCTGGGAATAAGATGGCGTGACTCCCAGAGCCACCTGGAGCCAAATCCATTCCTAAATGGATTTGGTTGGTCTGTAAAACAACAGTACAAATAATTGACCTATATATTAGTTATTCACACTGCACATAATTATAAATGCTTTAAATATAGGTAAAGTCAAGCTGTATATTATTAATTGCATTTTGACCTATATAAACAATACATACAAATTATTTAGCATTAAGCAGAAGTGAGGGATGCACAACCTTGCTTAGCAATAGTATTGCTTTACTAATATCTAGAAGCATTTTAAGCTTTCCGGGAAAGGGTTATCTAATTTTCACACAGTATTTAGAACAACAAAGCCAAATACCCTAGAAATTACTGTGGTACAAATAAATGCTTTTTATGACCTATGCACTTTTAAACTTCTTGAGTCCTGTACTTCGCAGTCTTGCAGCAATGCCATTGTTAGTTTAAAGTTTGTTCATTAATACCATATTTAGGAGATGAATTAGCAAAAGGACATTTCCCCGGAGGAGGCAGCAAGTAAACAAAGGATTTTAAGAGGCAGCTGTGTGTGTTGCTTGTTGCATTATTTAGGGGAAACTATGAGGAAATGCAAAGGTAATGCATGCAGAATGAGGAAAAAATAGAACTGGTTTTGGTCTCACAGTCATGTAATCCAGGAGAAACTGTGGAAACATATATTTATGTTTAAGAGCATCGGTCAGATGGGAAATAGAGAGGAGGTGTTCAGAGGAGAAGGAGAGAAGAAAAAAGAGCAGGAAAGGATGGAGACAATTTCTCTGTGAACACTGAAACTCCTCTTGAAGAAAGCCAGAGAACTTTTTTGTTGAGAGGAGGACATGTTACCATTTGTTAGTAATTTTGCACCCATCTCTTGAACCAGCAGTGGTATTCCTCAGCCCTGCTGTTAGAGGAGGGAAGGAAAGAGAAAAAGATCATGTAGGAAATGCTCTCAGCTTTATGATAGAGGACCCTTAAGACATCAAGCCAAATGTTAAGTCATTTGTCCTGCCAGAATGGCTGAAATTACCTGGGGAGAATTTATTACGTGTATGGTGGGAGAGCCACAGAGAAAAAGATATAAGATTCAGACTGTAACACATCTGTAGCAGGAAAAGAAAAGAAAAAAAACCTAAAAAAAAGGAAATATCAAGAAGAGTAAACATAAATCATGTAATGAATTTCCTAAAAGTCTGATGTTTCCATCATAATCTTTTCATGCATACTTAGAAAAGTTTATCACAGTATTCACATCTTTCTAATTAGATGGAACAAGCTAGATGATTAGAGCCGTGAAAAAAACATCAAAAGGTTCACACAACTTTTTATATAATTAGAAGGGAATTTTCATAACCCATAAAAGCAGGATTTAATTGTGTAATTTAACATACAATTTAAATATCAAGATCAAACTAGCAGGGCAAGTGACTTAATGGGATAAATGATATTAACATCTAGTGTCAAAGCTTAATTTAAACAACAGAATGTCTTCATTATGCAAAGGAGTCAAGCAAACGAATCACTCAAAGGGCCTTTTTTTCAACAAGCCCTTTTCCTATTGTTTCTTTGAAAACAATGAAATCAGCTGTGGAGCAGCAACATGCTGAGAGACTAGGAAAGCACGATTGGCTTTGTCCATCTGACCTCACTGTGACATTGTGGTGCAAGATCTTATAAAACAAGAGCCTCCTGCAGAGCTCACACCGAGGACCTTTTAAGAGCTGGTTAATTTTACTTTTGTAGCTAATTAAATGGGAGGGGGCAGAGAGTGCATGAAATGTAAAAAACCATTGGGTTGATGTTGCTGAGCTTTGTTGTTTTAAAAGTACCTGTAGAAGCGTTCATAATTTGTCACTTCTCACAAAACCCGAAGAGACAAACTAAGAGCATTCAGGATCCCCAGGATATGGCCTGCTCTTGTGTCCAGGACTCAGCAGCTGCACTTCTTAAAGGAACGGATTAGAAACTTATAAGCTTATTAGAGTGAAAGATGACATTCACCCACAACAGGACAGATGAAGAAGGGGAAAGTTCAAAAACATATACATTCATTCCTGGAAAATAAAGAATAGCCTTTAGGCCATGCTAGAGAAAATGTCAATGACTCTGAAGATACTCAGTTGCTGTTGATGAGTTTCATGATGGCAAAGGGCAAGCCAGGTAGAATAATTCCCTCTTCAGTATCTGTCTAAGACTGCAAATGACACGGATCCATTTTAGCATGCACAAAAGCTGACAACTAACATCCTGACAACAGCCCCTGTCTCCAGAAATGACTCACCATAAACAGGTCCCGAGCACCTATGTCAACAGCTAGCAAAAATGCTTTTTCAAATCTCTGATACCTGCAAGAGAAAGGCACATGTCACTTGCTGACTACAGTTTAAGAGCCACATCAAGTTTTGTTAATGGGTAGATGAAGTTCCTCGAGTCTAATCAAAACTGATGCCAAATCTTCACTGGAAAAACTTGATACACTCATACTCAGATTGCAGAACTAGGAGGTAGGAGAGTGACTACCCTTAACCTTAATTATTTAAAACCTTCAGCAAGTGTTATGTTCAGCGTTGAGTCCATCAGATCTAGTTGAATCTGAAGGGAGCTGAAGGTACTGTAAATCATAACAAATTGATGCTTTGAACAATACCAGACATAACATAGATAAATGCCACCCCCAATAACACTAGCAGAAACCTCAAAATGGCCTACAGAAAAACCTAATTTCAAATCTCATAATACTTCAGAGGTCCTTGTAGAATTTTGCATTGAGTTTCGCCTTCACAAACCCCTCAATATAGCTCTCTGAAGCTGATAATCCAGTCAAGTCACGCTAAACAGTCACGAATCCCCAGGGTCTCCAAAACGTTTGCCTATTAATTCCCTTAGCCCCGTATTAGCAAAGACTCCTGAGAGTTTTCTGATGATCCTCTGGTGAAGAAGATTGTGTCAATAAGGTAAAACAAAGGGAAAAAAGCACAAAATTCAAATGGCAAAATGACCTCTAAATGTACTCTAGACAGCACCACATGCATATCACCTAAAGGTGCAGCAGAGTAGTAAGGGAGCAGTGCAGATGTGGAACTTCACCTTTACCATTTCCAGGAGGGCTGTACCATGGCACATGGGGACAATTACTTAGGTGGGTTGAGATCTTGCTGAACAACAGCTCCTTCTTTTTCTTACGATAGAGACTGCCATCCTCTTCTTACTCAGAGACCCTACATCATCTCCTGGCAATTACAGCCAATACTTCCATGGGATGAAGATACTGTGAAAGGCTGCATATATCCTCGTTTGCAATCCTTGAGAAGGAGGAAGGAGGAAACAAGCCATCCATCCATCCATCCATCCATCCATCCAGCAGAAGCTCTCTGAGAATATTCACAACATTGCAATGAAAATGCTAAACGCAGTGGGAAATCCTGCACTGGGCTAATACCTGCTTATACTAGATGTAGGTAACCACTATGTGACAGTCCATCTGTACTGTGAGAAAGTGATTCCATTTGTACACGTTTTCGTCTACTGCATGTTTTAAACTGTTTAAAAATACTTACAAAAATAGATTTGGTGACTATTTTTAGATATGCAAAACAAAAAATAACTCAATTTTGTTTCAATTTTGAAGTAAAAGATTGATTCCTTGTAGAACGATTTCTGTATTTTTCCCATACTGGTAAAGTTTCCCCCTTTACAACCATTACTATTTACAACAATAGATCAGTTGTAGATGCTTGAAGTTTAGGAAGGAGATAACTTCTCTACACCAACATAGAAAAAACAGTGTGTGATTTCTCAGTGCTTGCCCAATGAATTTTGTCCAACAACATCATGTGGATGTCAGTATTTATACAATTCTATACCTTGAGGGTACCTTACTGGGCAATGTTCTTCTTCAGGCCAGTGTGATCACAGGGGAAACATGGGAATCCCCCTTCCCCTCTGTGGGTGAAGGAGTCCCATAGGATGTCCTGTACTGTGGCTATGTTCCTAGCCAAAGACTAAATTATTTTCTGAATCTCTCTTGCTACAGCCTCATTGCTCTCTTCTCCTCTACAGAACACTTGGAATGATTCAGCAGATTGTGAGATAAAGCCAGCAAGGACTTTTCCTTAAGGAATAACATCCATGACGAGAAGGCATAATATGTTAGCTCAAGTAGAAAAGGAAATGCACTCTCCAGGTGAGGTTCCTAGGAGATGGGGTAGGGAGCATTTCCCTCCCTAAAGCTAATAGCCCTGCTGTGTCTTCCAAGCACTAATTTCCAGCCCTCCTCACAGAACCTGTTTGAGGGAGGGGAAGAGATGAAGTTACATTAACCTCTTGAATGCTGAGGAACAGGCAGTGCACCACCATTTTATCATGCACATCTAGGTATCTGAAGCTTATCAACACGCTTTCTATGAAGGATTTTCCATTAAAATACATTGTGTTGTAATGCTGCTTCTGAAGCTAAGCTTTAATTAAGACAAATAAGTACATGTTAAAATATGTGTAACTCAAAGAGCTATCATGTATATCTTTTTTCCAGCACATTTTTCAATTAGAGATTAAATATACATTCTTAGAGGGGAAATTGGAAACCAAACAGAAACTGGATCTACAGCTACTTAAAAAGAATGTCTGCTTCATTATTTTGTTTTTCTAAAATTTTAACTATGCAGACTATTTGAATGACATTTGCTTTAGCCAAGGCAAAAATGCCTGCCATAAAAAAATATAAAGTAACTTTTTCGTTTGATTGAGCTGAAGAACAGAAAATGGCATTAATGCTCTAATTTTTCAGAAATATTTCAATTTTTTTTTCGTTAATCAACATCACATAATTCAGTCTCGTTATGGCTCCATTCATAAAAATGTGAAGTAAGCTCATTCTTAAGTGAAGAAAACGGGGAAGAAACAGGGGGAAAAAAAGACTGTCCATTAAATGCATCTTTGCAGAACAGAAGAGCTGGGAGTAACTACCACAGATACTTCATAAACTATTATAAATGGAATTGCTTTAAAATAACTTTGAGGTTTCAAATGGGAGAGACATGTTTGCATTACTTAGAAAAACAGTACTGAATAACTCAAAAACATCCAGTTATTTTAAAACTACCCTTACTAGAAGATACTTGCTATTTTGAGTCTCTTTGGCAGGGAAGTTGTGTTGGTTTTATTCTACAGGAGCAATTACAGAGTCCTGTGCAGCATGAGACAGACCTCAAGCTGATAATGTCTGTTTTAAAAGCACGTTTTGTTGTGGGAAAACCTCTTGCTATTGCCAGCACACTTTACTTACACTTCATCAGCTCCTCCGACAAACCAAATAAACCTCAAGCAAAACACCTTCCCTTTGGTTTCTGTGCTACAAATTACAAGTTTGTGTTCTGGACTGGCATCTACAGGTTACTGGTCTTGCAGTGAATGTCTTCCTACCCCTCCCTCCACTTTGTTACTTATTGCTTGCTTCACAGTAACTCCACCAATCAAGACTTAGATGTCTCTTCAAAAAGAGAGAGATAAAGAAATCTGCCTGTAGACCATGAAGTTCAGCCAACTTGTTTGGTCAAATACGACCTTCAAAATTAATACTCTCAAACTCTGATGAAATACATAGGACAGAAAAACATTGCCTTGCAAGCTGTATAGCACATATGATATTAAGTTCAAATTCTCATAATAATACTACTACTACATAGGCTTATGCAATCTTTCTACACATCCTAAAACAATTGTAGATGTCTATTGTTCTGTCTCTTGTATGGACAAAGAAACAAAGGGCAAATATGAGTGATTTGACAAGAGTCATGAGTGTCAAGAACGGTCAAGCCAGAGAAGAATCCAGACATTTTGAGAATATGGCTTAACGGAACAGATGCGAGGAAGACAATTTATTTTTATATAAAATATAAGCAATAAAAAATATACTCTTATCTATTAACTTCAGAGAGGCTATTCTTTTTACTGACATAAATAAAAAGGGAATCAAATGCCCAGAGTTCCCTCCTGTTGGGTATTCACAAAAGAGAACGATTTTAAACATTGTAGAGGTGCAGGGGTTACAGCCTATAGAGAAGAGAAAAGGAATCTCTTCAGAAAACATTTAGCCATAGTATTAAAATATGTCACAACAAGTCCAGGAACCATAAAAGAAATTATGTGAAGGGAGGAGGAAGGGAAGGTAGTGAGAACTCATGCAAGCAAAAGAGAAATATAGTGCAAAAAAAGGTGGAAACATTTCTTTAGGGACTAGTTACAACCAACAAGCCTTCTTAGACATGCCCATCAACCATGTAAGCATATTCCTTGTGCTGGGCTGATAAAGGAGGGATGCAGCAGTTTTTTTTCCTTGTCTTCAATAAGGGTACACAACATTTAGAAAGTAATCTGCAGGGGAAGAGCTGTGGCACAAATAATGTTTATAAGGCAATCCTTTTTAATGGAAGACATTTCAGAGTCATCCTCATCTCACAGTCCAATCAAGGGTGATACACATTCAAAAAGTGAATATTAAATATGCACTGAGTGAACAGAACAGGAAAAAATGAATATTGAAATAATTTACATGTAATCAAACTACACTGAAATTACGTTTTAATTGTTCAGTATTCTGTGATGCATATGCAGATTTTAAAGTATTCAGAATATCAATCAAGTGTTTACTTGCATCAAGCAATTGTATTTAAGCATACAAAACAGATGATGAAAATGTGTGCAATCAGCTACAGCTCCCAACATTTAGTGCAGGGTTTACACGATCACTTTTAATTCAGTTATTTCATTTAATATTTCAATTTAATAGCTCGTTCTTTCATTCAATTTCTAGGCATCTTGCCCATTTCTTAAACACAATAATAATAATTATTCATAAAAGGAGCTGTTTCCCTTAAGTTCTCATATCAGCAATTTTTGGAACAGAAATGGTTTTCACGCTTTTTTTTTTCCCCTCAAAAATGTTATTATCTGAAATATTTTCCTTTTGAATTAGGCAATATTAAAATAAAGAATCATGTCTGTAAAATGACTCTGCACCTCGTTTCAATGGAATTCTAAGCCAGAATAATTAGAGATTATTAGGTGTAAAAATATAAAAAGTGTGTTGGTAGGTTGCTAAGTGGTTGATGTCATTGGGACAGATAGGTTTTCAACCAATTGTTGAACAGTACTGATTTAGACATACAGCTGTATTTCAGAATACAGCTTCAGAGCCCATTTAAAAACCCTCGTCCCAGGTCTTAAAGTCTTACATATTTCACATGAAAAATACTGATGTGTCAGGTACAGATGCTGTCACTTCATTGCATACTTAAACTTAAAACCCTGATATTCAATTGATCTTCAAGGATGTATTTTAAAGTAAAATTTCAGCAGATTCCAAAGACTTTGATCACTATGTAATCTTTCACCTATAAAAGACAGTCAAAGAAACACACAATTTGAGTGACTTGGTCCCACAATTTTTCCATTTACTTGATACTTTCATATTATTTGTTTGGATAACAAATTTGGCAAACAGGCTATCCTTGGTACTACTGATCTCCTTCGGCACAAATCAGTTCAGTGCTGGGTATTAGTTTACTGCAGCTAAACTATTTCAACACCAATGTATGTGCAAAGGCATACCAGAAATTACAGGCGTAAGAATCAGAAAAGAAAACCATAACTGCTGTTTTTCAAAAGAAAATACTCTTTTAGCAGGGAAGAGTGCTGTTGATTAGTTTCCTATGCTTCCTTCTATACAGGCCTCAGCACAGTAACTCTACCTGTTCCCTCTGTGCCCTGCCAACACAAGCTCTTTCTCCCAGCAGGGAATACTCAGCTCCCTCCCAACAATGGTTTGAGCAAGAGGAAACATAGACTGTGCTTGGTGTTAGTCAGTGCACGTCTCCATCAGCAGAACATGTACATGCTGAATTTCTGCTGCACCTTTTTCAGATGGAGATGATTACCTGCATCTTGTTTAATCCTCGCTGGTTGCTGATTTTCACAAAACTGGTAGGTATTAGTTAGTTTCTGAGGCTTCTACTCTCCGTAAAGTTGGTTGAGATTCATCAGTAATTCTCTGAGTTAGTAGGGAATTGACAGAAGAATCAATGGGTGTATTGGTAAGTTATCACCTCTGGGATGCTAGAGGTATTATTTTGCCAACCTTCTGCTACTCTGAGCTATTCTGAACAGGACACACAAACCTCCAAGGGGGGTCCACAGCTTTGTTGCCTCCTAAGATGTTCTTGTACTAAGTGATAGAGATCACACCAAAAGGTAGTGGAGAAACAGCCACTGGGTCTGTTTGTATGTGAGTCAAGGGGATAATCTTCTAAATTGTATTTTAGATGCAGAAGCTCTGAAGGTTGACCAGGTATAAGCTATACATCCCTTCAGGCCCAAATTTAGCAAAGCATTAATGTATGGGTTTATGACCTATAATTTTCTGTTGGCCCTAAATATAGGCATGTTAAGTGAAATGCTGGATTTGGGGCCTGATTGACTTGTTTAAAAATAAATCCCTTATGGAACCTTTTAAAGGTCATAAACAAACACATTGCAAGGAAAAGTGGGTAACCACATAAAAATTTCAAACGGGAACAAATATCTCAATTCACCCAAAATCTGTTGTTACTTGAACTACGTTGTCAAATTACGTATCTCTGAACTAAAGGAAGTCCATCTACGAATTTATAGATTGCTCAGCATAGTAGCAAATGCCCTTCACATCAAAGAATACCCTCTGGTATGAAGGAAGAAAACAAACAAACTAACCAAATGAAAACAATAGGAGGAAAGAGAAAGCTAATAAGGGGAACCAGACAGTATGACTCCCTGGGCAGAGAAAGCCCTTGAGGGATTTGTAACCTGCTGTGAGTCTTGAAGATGTTTCCAAACTGAAACTCACCCCCCCCCCAAAAAAAACCCCAAACCTTACTACATGATTCCTATTTTCTAGGATAATATTCTGCTCTAGGAAACCTAAATGTATTCCTGTGTGAAATACTTCAAATGACTCTAGTTTTAGTTTAAAATAGGTACTTCTCAGAATAGACTGACTATGTTCAAAGGAAAGCTGTTGCTTCTCAACTAAGTAGTTTAGTAAGAAGGCACAATTTGAACTTACAAAATACATATTTAGTAAGAAATAGTCTAGATGTATGAAATATTCTAGAAAACGGAGTAGTTTTAGCAATAAAAAAGCTTCTTCATTTATCTATTGATCTTTGCTAAATTAACTATAAAATAGCACTTGTTTAAAACTATAGACCTGTCTTATGTGTAAACCAAAGAATTATTGGTTACCAGATTCTGACTCAATGAACACTGATGTCACAGACTTCCTGTGCAATGTTGGTCAATCACATCAGCCTGGAGTCCTAGAGAATGAGGTTAGCCACTGAAGAGGATGACTCTTAGAAGTAACGAGAATGCTTTTCTACTGTGTAGCATAATTCATTCATGTCTGTCAAGTGCTCTGAGTTTCAATAGTAGGTGCTATGAAAGTCTGAAGAACCACACTTTATTACTATTTTTAAAGTATTACTACAAAAATTGAAACCATGATGGTTTGTTTCCTCTTAAACTAGATTCAGTCTTTTCTCTTCTGTAAAGTGTACTTCCTTTGAATTTCCCACACTCTTTATTTCCCTTTTTCATACTAATTTTCTTCCAGAAGAATGTTTTGGACTGTCACCTTGCAATTCTATCATAGTGGCTTTCCTTCGTGTTTCTCTAAGCTGCAATGAACACCCACCTAGACAACCTAGCCTCCCCGTCCCCAAACTCTCTGTTCCCCCAACCTTCTCTACTTAGCAACTTCTCAATAGTCTACCTTTATCTTTAAATACAGACACACTCCAACACACTATTCCAAAGTACTCTAGGGCTAAGAACAGATGTTAATTAAAAATGCTGATAAGAGTCAGTGACACCTGTCGTTTCACATTTATTTTACTCAACCCTGTCTGTTAAATACTTGTCTTTACTGCATTAATTCACTTCTGCTTTTCTTCTTTTCCAGCTTTATCCCTCTCACTCTGGTGATCATGTAAACTCAACAATATGTCTTGAAAGCTCGATTTTATTGAGCAAACATATCAGCATGTCTACACACTAAAGACAGCTCTATAACAGCAGCCCAGTATCATTGCTATGGTTAAGGATGAGTTGCTGCCTCTATAACAAATCCCTATTGTATATGTAGTGATATCTCTGCTACTTCAAACCACAGGAGATGGAAATTTGGTATTAAAGTTAAGATGAGCAGGCCATTTTCCTCCTTGACTTTCCATGAGGTATAGGCCCTATTCTCCCTCAAGCCTGACATTGGATAAGATGCGTATTTTTAGTGCTAAGACTTCTCAGAGAAAAATATACTAGTTCAGCATTTTCTAAAGCTGGCTGCCTAAAGATAAATATCTGATTACAAAGTCATGGTGCAGGGCCACTACTTGTTGAGTTACAGGCCCATTACAGTATTTTTAATTTTTTTAAACAGATTTGTCAATAATCAATATTATTTCTTCATTATAAAATAATACAGTGGTAATGCTCACAAAAGAACATCACTACAGCAAATACAGCCACAGGAAAGCCAGTCAAGAAATTCTTGTGAACTTTGCTCCTACGAATTTTGGCACATTTTTGAGGGAGCAAATCCAAACCTAATGACTACTCTATGCTATTTCTGCACAGTGTCAGGTATAAGGACATAAAAACTAAGAACGATCATTTCCTCAGACCCAAGGTACACCTAACCTGATGCCTTGCCAACAGCTAGGTACCTAGGAGAGAATATAAGAACAGGGCAAGCATATAGTGATACTTCCTTAAGTAGTCTCCCAGTCTCCGACAATTTTTGGTTCAGGGATTTGCTAAGCAAGTGGTGGTTTCTTTGTTGATATTTCTCAGTGAATTTCTCTCCCCTGAACCTTGCCTTTAAACTCATATAAAATTTTATCATTGAAAAATCCTGTAGTAAGGAGCTTCATATTTTAATTATATGTTACAGAAAGGATGACTGTATTTTGAAACTGTCATGTGCTGGTTTCACTTGATGACCCCTGGTTTTTGTATTAGAAGCAGCAGTGAGCAGTCATTTACTCTCCTCTTTCTCTTTAAAACAGTTTCATAGATCTCTATCTCAGTTGCCTCTTCTTTAAGTTGGAGTTGTAGTCTATTTAGACATTCATTTTGCTAAAGCTGTTTCATGCCTTTAATCATCCTTTCTGCCCTTCCTAAAGCTTTTTAGTTCTACTATATCCTTTTACAGATTATGGGACTCAAAATCATTCTTCCACAATATTGGTAAGCTTTGACTCCATCATTCTATACATGTAGTTATGAGTCACTTCCCACCGTGTGCTTCACTTTGAATTTATTTACATTTAACTTCATCTTCAATTTTGACTCTATGTCACTGAGTCCTCTGAGGCCCTTTTGCTGTTCTTCACAGCAGGCCCTATCTTTATTAATCTTAATAAGTTAGTATCATTAGCAAATGCTGGCATCTTATTATTTTCTCCTTTACCAGGCTACTTATGAGTACAGAGTTTCTATACTCATAATTTCTGCTGCTGACCTCCATTGACAACTATCCATTTACTCTTACTCTTTTTCTTACCTTTTAATTAATTACTAATCTATGAAAGGGGACCTTCCCTCTTATCCTGTGGTAGCTGAGTTTCTTTAAGACATTTTGGTGTGAGATCTTCCAAAAACGTCTTCAGTGCTCAGACTTTCATCAGTAGTTCCTGGGTATCCATTACTGACATGCTTGCTGACATCAAAGGATTCAGTGTTTTGAGACACGACTTGCCGTTACAGAAATCCTTCTCACTGTCCTTCAATACAATATATTTTTCTGACTGTCCACAATTTTTTAACATACTTTCTACTCATTTCACTGGCACAGAGGTTGGACTTGGGAGGGCTGAAGATCTTCAAAGTCACTCCAGACTGTTCTGAAAACTGACATCATGCTTACTATGTTCCTGTCCTCAGGTACTACAGACATTCTAAATAAGAGGCTACAGACCACAATACTGAACTTCAGCAATTTTATGCTTAAATACCTTTAGAAATTCTGGATGAACCATCATATATTACTGTTTACCTCTCTATAGTACCTACTGATACTTCAACACTTACCAGTGTAAACTAAGAAACATCTTCATCCTCTCCTATCCTGGCCAACTGGACAGAAGTTTTTTAAAGATATCTGCATGCCTATCTGCTTTTTAAGTCTTTCTATAAATCTTTCTTCATATATTGTTGCTACTCTTTGTGCCTCTACCCTCCTATTACAGAAATCTTATCTGAGCATCTAAGATCTTTCTGTTAACTGGCCAGTAATAATGTGATAAAGGAGCTAGACATTTACAGTGCAAATCATTCCATTTATCTTCAAACAGCTCACCTTTACATGGCTAATTAAAGCTAGTCAGGTAGGTTCCCCTCATAGTTAATTGATAGGGGTAGGCACTGACATTTGATTCTTCATGCTTATCTTAAGACATCTTGCTTCAATGGGATTACTCAGCCTTTGGGTGCCCAGATCTTTATATTAACTACAGAGAAGGCCCAGATGAGTTTGTAGGACTTCTAAATTCTATATTAAGTCAGGAGAGGTGAGGTGCAACCCCAAGACACTACATCCAGTTACTGGACAATTGACTATTGCTGACTTTTATTCTCTATTTTACTTATGGTATTCTTTCCTTAGCAGGCTCTTCTGAAGAACCATAAAAGGGAGCTCTGAATCTGAAGATAGGAAGCCTGGGGCTGCCTGACTGTTCAGTTAGCTCTTCCTGAAGGATACTGAATGGAAGTGTGAGGGAAGTCAGAAAAAGAAAGCTCTTTAAGGAAGAAAACAAACAAATTTTTTGCCCATAATAAATGGATTACAGATTGCCAAGCCATGTTCAGTTCTGTGCTGATGAGCTGAAGTCAAGACAGATGGTCCATATACAAAGAAGTGCAGTGTAATGGTGGGGCCCAGGAAGACACTGAAGATGAACAGATTAAAAATATCTTGGTAAAGATACCTGGTAAAGACAGCGAGAGAAAAAACAAAACGAAACAAAAAACAACAACCTGACTTTAGGTTCTTGTTCAGGACCTCAGGCAGAGATTTTTGAGATTAACTCCAGAAGCAAATACTTTTAGTGACTATGTAGAGTTGATGGGGAGGGAGTAACCGATGACCTCCAAAGAAAAATTGAAGCTGACTTACAGTAGCTGTGCAAGGGTGGAGATGTGGTGTTAAGAACTTATTTTTGAGGTTTTGTCCACTACTATAGTATATTTGCATTGTTTCTGCACTTGATGGATGCCCAAAGCTGCTCAGATTCCAGGGGAATTGCACAGCTGGCACAGCAGGAAAAAGCCACCTTATGAGGGCAGATTATCAGTTACACAACAAAACAAAACAATGGTCTCTGTGTGGGCTCAGCTTCCAAAAGTAGCAATATCAAAGTCAGATTAACCAGCATGTGGGAATAGCCTTGGCACAAAGAACATTAGTCCAGCATAGATATTCTGTGTTTGTTTTTTCTAGTGCAGTCCCATGGGTGGGGAAGTAGCAGAGAACTGGAGGACCACCAAAAAGCCTCCAAAAAGCTGGGCCACCAAAAAGCCATATGTGAGTGGCTGTGGAAAGTGGCTCCACACTAGATTAGCTCTGGGACTGCTCTAAGTGTGTGGGAGGGGCCATTTTCCCCACGCTCCAAGCAATGTGTCCCATTAGGTCCAGCAGAAAGTCTTGTCCTAATCTCTGACAAGAGATTTCTTGTAGTTTATTTTCATGGGATTTTATCCTCAAGAAATTATGTCATTTGTTTTCCCCTCCCCCCCCAAATTTTGCTCAATACTTCTTACATTGTAATCACCACTAGAGAATTAAATCCTAGAGCCATTTTTGTGGCATCAAAGCATCTGACTGAAATTGAAAACTGTTGTGGAGCTGGTTTAAGGAAAAAATCATTAGCAAAGATATTCTAAACTTTTCCTGAGATACTATCCTCTTTAACTGCAAAAATAATCTAGTTCCATTAAATAGGTGTCTTTATTTCTTGCTTCTAAAACAGGTCAAGAAGCATGACCAGGGGAATCTTTTCATGTGCAGTTCCATCATAGCAATTGAAATTCTCATTTATCAATGTCATGGTAAACCCAAATCCTTTGGTTTTGATCGTTTTCACAAGATGACAAAAAATGACTCTTCAAAGGCCTCTCCAGAATGTGCTACTTTAGTTAGAATGCTACTACTGAACTTACTCCCATAGAGATGAATTCTGTTCATGTTGCCACCATAGAGAACCTGGCTGACAACAGTGGTCATTTTATCTGAAGGCATAATTTAACGCCTAATAGGTTACCTTACAAATATAAAAGACATTGTTAGTCCTGAATCATGTCATCATTAATGTTTATACATATTTTGTGACACACTGTACCAATATAATTATAGATTCTACTTTTAGGGTGCTCTCAAATAGGATCATAAAAGCTCTTTGCTCACTCTGTCCCTCAGTTCCACCCAGCTGGCAGTAGATGGGATTGGGAACTATTCCTATGGAGCTAAGGCATTTTCTCACCTTTGATTTTGAGTCCTATTTAGGATGGAATACTCACAGTGAATATCTACTTTGCAGATTGCAGTGTAGTGATACAGGAACCTGATTACCAAGAGGTAGTTAGTACTGCATAAGTGATGTACCTGCAGGGCAAAAGAGCTTCATTTTCACTTTTCAAAGGCTGTCTTGGACTTAAGTGATAACTGACTGTGTCAAGGCATCATGTCAGGTAGTTCAGCAGTACACCGGAACACTTGAATAGTGAAGTGATTCATAAAAATCAGTACTGGCTGGAAGCAGATCTCCCCTGATGCTAATGACCATCTACTTTCTCATCTCCTTTATGACAGTTTGTTTACAGAGGAGCTCTATCAAGTTCTGCATGTACAGGCAATACCACTTTATGAATGTGCTGCCCAATATGTAGCAAAATTTTAATTCGCATTCAACCAGCAGCATCTTACATTGAATACTGTGAAGAGAACACAAAAGTTCTAAGATTTGCAAAGGTAACAGTAAAAATGTGGTGGAAGTTTTCACTTTTGGATTCAGAGAGAGGAGAATCTTTCATTAACCCAACCAAAATTCTACCAGTGAATGTTATCAGAGATGCATTTTGCTCTTGAAAGAAGCAAATAAACTGTTGTTTACAACATAGCTTTGTGGGGAAACATATATACTATGGGAAAAATATTATTACATTTTCTTAATGGAATTATCGGATGGAAAAGTCCAAATGATTTTGAATCTTATTGGTTTTCCATGTTAAAAAAAAAAGCAAAAAGATTCTACTGCCTATTCACAAAAACAGAATTACAAAGGAGGAAAGGGCACTGCAGAAACACAGAGCTGTGGCTGTATTCTAATTCAACAACTCAGACTTTACTTTCCAGCCCAGCCTTTACCTCCAGCTCATGCTGTGTTACTTTCTCACTGTCTGAGACAGAAAAATTTGTGCAAAACAGAGCAGGCATGTGTTTGTGCCCATGCATGTGTGTCAAACAAGCAAGATAATTTCATGCATTAGAAAATATGACAAGGACAATTTACAAATGCTGGATCAGAGTGAAGCAAAGCCATGAGTCAGAGATGCTGTAGTTAACAAGTGAAGAAGTATTCCATCCCATTCCATGTTCTGTACATGGCTAGATGAGGCTGTTATACAGAGGCAGGAGGTTGTGCAGCCACTCCTGCATTACATAAATACACTTAGTAAGCAGTACTCAGCACAAAGGGTGGGGGCAGGAAGGTTACAGCTACCCAAGGCTTCCTAATAAATCCACCTCTGCTTAGTATTTTACATAATGATACAATGCATTGCATTATTACAAGCAGTGACATCACAATAAAGTACCAGAGTGCTACTCAAGTGGCGAGGAACACCTAAGATATATTTCTATACTTGTAATTCAGTTCCTGTATTTTTTAATTACAGATAAGAATTTAAAGTTAAAATAATTATTCATTTCATAAATGGTGTTGTAATGGATCCCTGGCATATAATTAAGAGGCCTTTAATTTTACTTTTTTATATTGAAATATCCCATATTCTACATTCAGGGCCTACACCTGCAAAGATCTAAGCTTCTATTTTTGTGGAAGCTGAAAATGTTGCATTGTATGCAACCTTAAGAACTTACCTTTTACAACAATGGATACAAATAACAAGGCTATGTCAAATATGTTACATGGCATTTTTCTTCCTTCTAGTAGTGACCCATTTCAGTCATGCTGTCAGTGTTCCTTGAGCGATCTCAGGATGCAGCATCATTTTCTAACCCATATTTGCAATACACCAAGTAATGATGGAGCATCTTCTTTCTAAAAATGCCTGATAGCCAAAAGAAGGAAGGTACCATCACAGCATTCAGCATTTTATAGAAACTGATCTCCTTGATGCTACCAGTACTAAAAATAGTTAGCCTACAATCTCACTGATAAAGTGAAAATGTATGTCTCCAGTTATTTGCAACTGGATATACAACCCTTCAGCTACAGTAAAGATTAAAATCATTGGCACATGATTATTACTAGGTGAGGATAGCCTTTCTGAAAAGGTAACTGTATTTCTCAATTCTAGTAAATGCAGACACATCTTTAGAAGTACAATAACTGGCACCTTTTTGGCAGGCTCGGCAGGCAGGTCAAAGATTGTCTCAGCATGTAGAATGAATTATTTCTCTCCCGAAAGTGGGTCCTTCTAGAAAAGGCTTAAGGCAGATTGGTGGGGCATTCAAAGGAAGCTGGAGAGGGGGGGTGAAAACATTTGTTTATATGAACATTTTTCAGATTTAGATCTAGAAGCATTTATGTGTTTTAATCTTGTATGAAAGACTCCACCCTTCCCTGTCCATCACCTGGTGATTACATGTCTGGTGTCCTCTATAGCCCACCACACACATCCAAATCTTTCCTCTCCCATTTAGCACTGTACTCCCACTCTGCCCTTTTGCAGGACACTGTATGTCCCCATCCCTGCCTTTAGTCCCTCAGCCCCAATTTCTTGTCTCATGCTTCTCATCCCTCCTTCCCTACTCTTCCAACCCCACTTCTGAATTTCTCCCTGGGTGTTCCAGCTCCTTATTCTCTAGATTTGTCTTCTGTACATCTGCTGCCTGCTTCCTCTGAAGAGCAAAGGAAATTCAGAAGGCCTTACTCTATTCTAATAAATATTTTTTGAGTATCAGCCATATAGTGCACATAAATTAGGAAGCACTATGTGTCCTCCACTTCTTGATGCAACAGGGTACACAGTGATCACTTTGCTTTTGTCTCGTCATGCTCACAAGACAGTAACAAACATCCCCTGGTGCTGCATCAAGCTGGTGCTGACAGTTCACAGAGCATCTGCATTCAAGTCTTCTTGTTTGGTCATGCAGACACATCTGTGGTAACATAAACACACTCTGAAGAGATTCATTAACTATTTGTACCTAGCTTGCAAGTATTTAGTGCTAAATGAATCAAGGTAAAGAAGTGAATAAATCAAATAACAAAGCTTGAGACAGAGAGCATATAACTGACTTAAAATAAAGCCTTGCCATCTCTAATAAACAGGTAGTGAGAGGGCTTCTCCACCTTTGGTGTCCTCAAGGGCATAATATGGTGACCTGAAAAGGCAAGAGCATAATTCTCTCCTCACTTTTCTTCCTGTTCTGAACATGCACTTGTAAATGCAGGCTGGCAGCAGTGGCTTGCCTTGCTGGCTCCTCACAAGCAAATTAATAGCAGTGGTTGCACCTCTTGCATGCCTAAAAGAATTAGTGAGCATTGTGCCTCCTTATGATTCTCCGAGACATTGCATTGCACCTAGATGGCATTCTCTCATCCAAAACCACCATTTACCATTCCTCCAGCAAATCTGTAGCACTCTTTGTTTAGCCTACATTTAAATCATTCTAAATCACTTAAGAAAACATCTAAAAGGAAATAAACACCAATTAAGGCACAGACGCTTTAATACAATAAAGATCAGCTCTGGACATAGTTTCCTTGCTTTCTATCAGATAAATCTTCCATTTCTGAACATTTCATTTTGTACTTGGATTATGTCTTCTCAGATAAGCTTTAAGCATTACCATCTGTTCTGCAGCAATCACATGATCCTATCGCTTTGATTCAGCTAAATATAAATCCCTTTGACAATAGGGAAACAGCAAAACAACACACATTTGTCCCCAAAACTGCCATAACAGTAGATTGTTCAAGGGTTGCTTCATAGTGGAGGCAAAAGACATAGGCAGACTCTCCTACACACCTCCTGTCTGTGCCCCACGCTGTCCAGGCAGCGTTCTGACACTGAAGCTTCTTGTTTGCTAGAGAGATTGAGTCAGTGTTTCAGCTGTGTTCAGCAGCCCCAAGGGCTGAAAGCTCAGCCAGGGCCCCATGCCTCTGCATGCCTGCTAGCACTTGGAAGCCAATCCTGAGTCAGAGGGAATACACCTTTCTCTTGAAGATGTAAAAGTACTATAGTCACACCTCTTAGCAATCTCTGCAGTGTTCTTTCCACATCTGGCCTCTGCAGGCAACTGGCCCACAGCCACCACTGTTGGCCACTGTAGCAACAGATCTTCCCTGCTGGTTTCTAGGAGAAAGGCAAAAGCAGAGCTTTTATCAGCTACTGCAGCCACATCTGTTAAAAAAACTCCTGTGAAAGGCTGGGGCATATTATGCAGATATTTGGAGCATTCTTCTACTTAGAATAATTAATAATAATATGGAATGGACCTTTTTACCAGAAAGATGATCCTACTTAAGATTCAAAATGCAGAAGACAGTGTAAAATATTTCTCTTTAAGATCTGGAAGAAGTACAGGCTGTACTGTCAAAGTAAGTTGCAGTTCCTAGCTTTGCATATGCAGACAATGCATATAATCTGGAAGAAGGGCCATAAAGGGGTGCATTGCAAGTCTTCTCACTATGTCCAACTACAACTGCTCCTCAACAAGGCATTACAAACACCGTATTACTTAGAAGGCAATTTCTCCTTATTTTCACTCACTGGATAATTCTCACAGGAAATTGAAATATTTATTTTGTATTTATGGTTAACACATAAACAAGTTAAACGGCTGTATATTGGTATTTATAACTGATGAAAATTTAGGCCATTAATTTCTTATGAAGGAAAAATGTAGCAATAAACCAATGCAGTGTAAGCTCTAGCTGAATTCGGTATTATGACTTCTCTAATGTCATACAATTTATAGATAAATGCAACATTTAATTTCCTCTTATTTTAATAGCACTGAAAATTCACTAGAAATTACTGGAATGTGAACTTCTATGTAAGAGCTCTGATATGAGAACAACAAAACACTCAGGTGCAAAGGCAAAAATGTCTTGAATCACACACCCTTCGTTTTCATTTTAGCATCCACTTAAACCCTGTATTTTCTTCAAGTTTGTGAGCTGTTACAACAGCTAATCTGCAAGCAGTTGGTGAAATCTTGCAGAAGCATGCTGTCTTTTCTCTATCATGCTAAAAGGGAAAGGCTGATTCATTTTAAGTGTATTGATGATAGAAGAGCTCTGAATAGCATTTTATCTGCAATGCTGTACTTGAAAGGAATGAAGTGCAAGTAAAACAAACAATATCAATGAATGCATTTTTTTCAGGGGTGGTCCTCTTGAAAAATGTTAACCACATTAAAGCAGGCAGTTATTGAAATATGCAATTAATTTTAAGTTGATAGAAGCTGAAACTGTCATTCACCTGAGAAGGTGGTGGAAGAACCTTCTTGCATATCTGCTGATGGGGTCCCTGTACTCCAGCACGGTTGTATCCAAGAGGGGTCTTGTTGGAGCATAAAAGGTTCCAAGGCTTGCCTCAAGCTGTGCTGTGGAGTTCAAACACAGCAGTAATGAAACAAGTGAAACCATTTGAATTACAACAGGTTGTTCATGTTTGCAGTCAGTCAACGTCCTCAGACACTGATGAAATGTAATGTTGTTGTAGTACAGATGAAATTAAAATATGACATATAGTACAAACACAAATGTGCATATAAACTTTCACTTTGAGGCAGAGTTGACAATGACTTTGAGCAACAAAAGCTGTCAAAAGTATGGAGAAGTCTGTAACACATCCAGTTCTCACTAGCAGCATACAATTAAAAGTGACTCATGAGAATAATACAGTTTAAGCAAGTTTGTCCAGTAGAGATCAGCTCTCAATTAGCTCAAATCATCTTTGTCCTCTAGGGCAAACAACAAGGAATTTCAGGTTTTCAGGGATTAATGTGTTAGGTCAGCAGGTGACAGAAACCTTCTTGTGGTGCCCTTGAGGTCTAAGGAACCTCTTTCAGCCCACAGTTCTTTAAAAACTTTAAATAAAAGGGTCTAGAAACCCTATGGGTTTGATCCCCCTACAGCATGAAGTGGTGGGAAACAGGATAACCTTCCTTGTAATCAATAAAATAAAGACTTTTGTTACAGAAGTTCTCTCTGATTCAAATACTTTCTGACTGCTATCTGTCACAGCTGGAGCTCTAAGGCATTTTTCTACATATTTTTAATACAAAATTATAAATAACACAATAAAATAAACAGTATTCATTTGTGTCCCACATGCTTAGATGAAAGGAAATTTAGGTGATCAATAATATTTATATTATGTGACTTGGGCTTGGGAGTTAATGCAGTACAAATTTTTATAGGCAGAACAGGGAGAATGTGCTATATATTTGCTACACAGGTTCTCTTGTCAGAGTGAATGTACTAATCAGAAATTTGTGGGGGCTTTAAAAGTACAATATAACTGATTGTCTCCTCAGGCAGACAAAATGTCATTGATTTGCTGTTGTTAACATTTGTTTAAACTAGCCAGCACTGTATTTAGTGATATTGATCTGTATTTCCAAGTATAGTTATATACATTTTATTAGGCTTGATAGCACTAAATGTGCTAATAGTACTGAGTTAGGAACACAGGCAAACTGTTAGTAAATTAGGTTTTGCATTATCTTAAATCTAGACAGTAAGCTAAGTTGAACTTTGAAGTTATTTTTTTCAAAACAGCAGTCAATTTAGATCAAAATTGAATACAGAGTATCTTTGCAAAAACAAGCCATAGTCTTGCTATTGCCGTTTTCCTGACAGCATGTTTTGTACTTCTGAAATATTTCAATGTACACAGAATACAAGTAAATACTAGCACAGTTATAGATTCATTAGATAGCCCAGCTTGATGTAGAAGGCAGAATAAAGATCTGAAAGATAACTGCCCTGTCGCTATAAATAAAAGGCCCCACTGGGTGTTGCTAATAAAAAAGAAAAGAAATTACCATGCCAAATTTGTAGGATTCATATAGAATAACTCCTAGGCAGAATGAAATTCCATCTGCTGTAAACAGTTTTTAGGGAGCTTCATGTGGAGAAACACACAGACATCTATTTATAATGTGCATATTTTTATAAGAGTATGGAAACCAGCCCTTTTCCTGGGCTCTTTTAAAAGCATGTTTTATTTAGAGTTGATACACTATGTTTGCAGAGATATTTTAAAAAACAGATCCCCAAAATGGCACAGTTGATGGCTTGGCAGCAATGTAAGACACCTTGCAGTTTTTCTATCATCAAACACGCCAGAATCCCAAGTATTCTTTCTTTCCATACAAGATGCCTGGTCCCCAGCTGCCTGCATGCCAGACTGGAGGATAACACCTTCACTAAACCAAGGCACTTGAAATCATGAAGTCTATTGAGTTTCAAGATAGACAGCAAATCAGAGGAAGACGTCACACCAGGCTTCAGCAGAGACAAGGCTGAACCTAAAATTCTTAATTTCTTGTGAGGGAACTCAGCTACTACTGCAGGGAGACAGAAAATTACATTGAGGACAAATGCTGTAATCCTAAAGGAGGCAGCAGAGGATAGTGTATTCAAAGCCTTTGGATCTTGTAATGAAAGAATGACCCTTCAAAAGCACCTTAAAACCCATGCTGAAATCTCTTGTCCCCATGGCAGGAAAACATCCCTCCTCAAGTTGGTGCTGTCTCAGTATGAATCCCGTATGAACTAATGGTAGCCTGTAACATAAGCTAAATTTATATAATGAAATAAAGTTACAGCACATAAAAGATAGTGCTTCATATATTAAGTCATGCCTACACCATATATATATATTAAAAGATGCATTGTTTAGTATCACTATTGATACAAATGAACTAAAATACAATCAACACAGTGATGGAGATTTCACTGAAATTACTTGCATACATATGACATTTGATTATTGAGTACCATAATCTGGCTGACTGCCTGGATTCTCACTATTGTCTACTTTACAAAGTCAAGAAATAGTGTCATAATCCACGTATCAATTATGAAGACACCACAAAAATACACTAAAAATATAATCACTCCCTTACCTTCTCTTTCTGGTGTAAGCTTTTGTTTAAGAAGGTGATTGACAATGGCACTCAAGCATATGTAACACTGACGACCCATTGTGTTCCAGTTCATGGTGTTCAGGACATTAATTGCCTCATGTATCTCATCGTAACGAATGTACTGATGGATGATCTCCACAAGGCCCAGCTGTCCTCTTGTGACCACACCTTTTACAGGAAAAATCAAAACCAAGGATAGTGTTATGAATATGTAAACCAGTGGCTGAACACTTTAAAGTACAAAGTAATTGCTGTTGGTTAAAATTTGGAAACTTAAGTTAATGGGTTTGAGTTTTAAATTTTTATGTGAGATACCTCCATATTATCTAGGTATATTTAAACTGAGAATGCTTTGGAGAGCAGGAAAAAAACATCGATGAACTTCATACGAGGAGTTTGAGTGAATGTGGCCAATATCTACTAGTGATAACATCATATAATGAAGTTTGTTTTACACATGGAAGAAAAAGCTTAAAAGTTTCTCATTATTAGATTTCAGGCAAAATTCATGTTCCTATTACATCCCTTCTCTAGGGAAATTCTGGACAACACTAAAAAACAGCATTTGTCTCACAGAAACATAGAAGTTCACAGAAGCTCAAACATCAAAGCAGCAGTTACTTGTTTACTTTCCATATTGCAATTGCTCTAGAACTTACTTCTAGCTTGGCAAAACCCTCTAAGTGAAGTATTTCTTCTGTAAGGAAATATCATGAAGAAACCACATTTAGGAACTTTAGAATTACAGTTGCATGTGAACCAAGAACATGCTTGCCATAAGGGAAAATCTGAGCAATACATTGCTCACTCCATGAGAAGACAATTTATCTACAGCATTCTATCTCTGAAAAGTAGAAATTAAAAGATACAGGTTTTCTTGGCTTGCAGATCTCAGCTTCTGAACAGAAAAGGTGACTGAAAAGCTGCAGAGCATAATGTTATTCATTGTCTGTGACTGCCCATTAGATTGTGTGACATAGGCCACACATTGCATTACAGCAATTCTTGCCTGCTTTGGGTCATTGTGTTAGAGTATTCTTTATCACTATTGCTCCAGATATTAGAAAGAGACCAGAATAAAGTTACATAACATTATTTTTTTTATTTTTTCATTTTCTTTTCTGATGTTGTTTTTAAAACCTAATTCTAAGGAAAAATTCTGACAATAAAGAGAACAATCTGAATCTTAATACTGATATAAAAGCCATAGTCTGATAACAGAAAAGCAGACCTGATATATAGAAAATATACCTTACAAAATTTTCATAAATGTATCTGTGACTATTGCTTGTGATGTAAAATAAGAGCTGAGAAAATAAAGTATGGGAAAACATCTGATTATATTTTGAGGACACATAACCTTCTGAGAACCTGCATATCTGATTGTTTGGGGAAAAAAAGCTTACCTATTTATTTTTTGCAACAGAAACACCTAAGTTTTGTAGTGACATTAAGGAAATCACATAACTGTCTATTGCATTTCACTTCACATTTTCGTATATTAAAGCCTATGGATACTATACTGCGTAACAGACACGTTTAACCTGTGTATGTGTGATAATATCTTATTGTTACGGTAAACTTTATTATTCCTAAACGTTTAGTGCTTCTAAAGTATCACCCAAGTTGGGCAATCTTCACATTAATCACTAGGTGCAGATAAAAATACTTATGTGCATGCTAATTAAATATACTATATTTAACGTCTTTCGAGGCCTGAAACACTGGCAGCAGTGCCATTATACAAGATCTGGGTTGACATCAACAACAAGAAGTCATAATGCTTTTGAAAATTAATCTGGCATTTGACACCAAAAATATTTACCATCAATGTTTGAGGCTAACTTTATTGTGAATCTCTTTGTAAAATAAATCTGGCTAGGCAGCACAACGGAGAATTCATAGAACTTGCCCAAAACCTTAATTTATCAGCTTGAAGTTAAAAAAGTATTTGCCTATTCTCACTGACATAGTTTCCTAACAGACTTCTATGGGAAACAATTCCAAGCCATAAGTTAATTACAGATTTGCATCACCTTGGCCGCGTGGCAAACTGAGTGGCAAAGCTGAAAACCAGCATGCAACAGAAAGCAGTGTAGGGAGGGGAGATAGAGAAATCTTTGCATTCTTCCTAGAAGAGATTTTACAGTAATTATACAGAATGAATTTTAAAATGTGATAACTTTCAGCTGTAGAGGTCAACATCTTCCCGTTTGGATGCTTGACTTCTTCTGGGTGGTGAGCTTCCAGGCAACCTGCTTGGGAAAAATTGGTGACAGCCAACTCACTGCCTAATTGATTTAGGAATGGTGCCCAGGGAGACAGTCCAATTAAGTTTACAAGCTGGCAATTAGCAGGAAAGGCCTCTAAATCCCTGCACTGAGAGCCTGCTTGCCTTCCTAAGAACATAAATGTGCTAAAGATAGCAAGGGGAAAGCTGTGCTTTCTGGAAAGCTGTTGTGAGAAAACCCCACAAGGGAGGGCTGAAGAAAAGCAAGGTAGATGTGGGTAGAGTGCCTTCTGCTTGACAGGTAAGAGGTAATTTAGAGGGGCTTTTTAATGGCCAACATGCATAAAAACATCAAATAGCTATTATAATTAGTGTTCTAGGGTACTCTGTAAATATTAAACCTGTCATCGAACATAATGCAGCTGAACTATCTCGAAATAAATAATAACTTGTAAGCAGTTTTTTAAAATAGTATTTTTGGACAACAGTAATAATCTGGATCATCTCTTTTGAAGCTATACAACTATAAGCCTATCCATTATTTTTGTTACTAACAGGCTATGATATAAATATACCTTTTTGCAGTTGCATAGTTATTAAAGTTTTTCAAATGTTTAGGTCTGCAGTACTTTTAGATAGGCTTACTCCCCACAAAAGCACACGTGTCTTAATCAGTAAAGCCATAAAGTAGATATTCAAACTTTACTGTCATCTGGGTTATCTTTTAAAAAAGGCTTCTTCCTAATCTCAATAGCTTTATACAAGTGAATCATAAAAACCTCCTGTAATCATAAAAAACTCTACAAAGGCAATCCTGTTTCCTTGGATAGACAATGAGCAAAATGCTGAAATTTTCCAGGATGAGTATCTTTCGACACGGCTGTCTGCCCTGCTGAAACACTGGGTTGGTAGTCAGAAGATTTAAGCATGATTGGTTTTTTTAGCTCTCACAGTAGGTTTGCACCAATGTAACTTGCCCAGCTTGAATAGAATGAATGCAGTTCTCACTGATGAGCAACTGCAGGGGTTTTATTCTTAGTTCAGCCACCGGCTTGTTATGTAACTCTTGGAAAGCCTTTTAGCTTTCCTTTACTGCTCCTTGTTATTCTGTTTGGAAAATGAAAATAGTAATGCTTTTATTCTCTTAAAGTCTCCTTACACCTAAAATGAGAAGGGCTATATAAATTCTAAAATTAGTACTATTATTTATTTCAGTCACAACGCCTGGCAAATTAACTGAGAGACCAAACTTCTCTGAAGGTTATAAAAAACTTCCATCTTTTGTGAAAAGTCTTCAGTACAAATAGATACACCATTACTTTCAGTTGAAGTCAGGGAAAACAGTTGCATCATACATTAAAAAAAATAGCAAAGAATTAATATTCCATTAAAACATTAATATTCTATTATTTAAAATAGCTTCTTTTAGCTTGTTAGGTCTATTATTACAGAATTAATACAATTCCTAAAATTATATACTAGAGAATAAAAAAATTTTCAGTATGAGAAATTGTTAGGCTTTATTACAGTAGCAAGGAACATAATGGAACCCTGATCCAGCAACAGATCATGGTCCTATTATATCAGACCACATATAAGATACATAAGATAATAAATAATTGTGAAACATAACGAACTCCTTGGTTCACATCTTCAGACATCATTGGAACCATGTGCTTTTAAGGCTATGGTCCCATATATTTAAAATGAAGGTGTTGCTTTCAAACTACAAAAGACCTGTGAGGTTCAGAGATTTCCTTGAGGTCTCAAGGTTCAATAGAAGTGCTTAGTAACTTACCGAGTTTAAAGTGAAGTACTCCTAGTGGTCCTTTGTCAAATCTAACCAACAAAAGATCATGAATATCTGGCCCATCACTGCTGGTAGATGCAACTTGAGAAGCAGCCCACTGGATCTGGATAAGGCTGCTAGGCACATCAAAGTGTTTACTGAATTGCAGAGTTGTCTCAGGTGCATAGTCCTGTGCTAAGAGCTGAATTTTAAGTGGGGACAGTGCCGTGTCAAAAAGTTGCAACTCCCCTTGGGAGCTGCCAACCATGAATATGGCTCCAGCAGGGTGATAAGTTATTAGAGCAGGACACAGTTCTGCTTGGGCTAAAAGAGTCACTTGGTTGTAGGCTTCATACAGAATTAGTGATGAATCTTCACAACCCAGGACTAGTTTGTCTTCTGTAGCATCTCTGCAACAGCTGATGGCCTTGGATCGCAGTGGTATTCTAGTGATTGCTGCACACTGAATTTTGTTCTTAACACATTTGTAGAGGCAGCTGTCAGCCATGGGTTCTTTGTCTGTGGAGATGGAGTGCTCGACTGTGTAAATCTGATAAGGCTGATTGGTGCTGAAGCTAGCATCGAGTGGATCCCATTCTGTACGCACATAACTCAAAACCTGAAAAAAATCCAAAATGTTTTGGTCTTAATTTGTAATAAGTTATTTTTACTTTGATGATTTAAAAAAGCATACTGCTGCAAATATGCTTTCCCATGGGTCAGTAAGCAAAAACAAACAGGCATTTTAGAAATGGAGTTGTTAAATCCATGCTGGTTTAACCTTTAAAAGGTTAATTCATTTTATTAAAACCCCTGCAATACAGTCTGAGTCCTATTTGTTTGTCCAGAGTAAATAATAGGTTAGCTGAAGGGAGTATAGAAGAGGGGATGGTCCTAACAGTGGTGGTAAGAGCAGAAAGGAGCAGCTGACTAACATAAACAAACTGATTACTGACAAGTAGAGTGGGGGAGAAATCCCAAAAATTCTGGGAAAAAAACTTGTAATAGGTTACTCTGAGCATCACACATAGAACATTTTTGATTATTTGCCCTGGGCCACAGTAACAGAAAATATTACACTGTAGTGGGAGAAACAATGGTATGTTTAAACAGTTTACAGTACACATTGCCAAATGAGTAGGTGTTGGGTAGATGTTCTTTGGTGCCATATAGCTCTAGATACAGAACAAATGAATTTGTGATGTCAGAAAGAAGACGACCACTGAGGAGTACTTGAAGGTTGAACAAACTGGAAGAAGACTGCAAAGGCTGATATAAAGACAGCATCTGGCAAAGAGCAAGAACTTGTAGTGTGGACTAATGGGAAATACCATATAGTGCTGAAGGCAACAGCAGGCTCCAGTGAAGATTCATGTCCTATAATGTGTGGGTTTGAGCAGCTAGTATTCTACAGGAGGAGAAATACCAGCTGTAAATAAGTTACAAATTGGCTCACAAAAAGCTGTTTCTCAGACAGAGAAAACTCATGTCTCTCTAGAAGAATGAGTGTAGTAGAAGTCAGTGAGAAACTTGCTGCTGTTTGTTCATGCAGAAATAAAGAGCGAAAGGAAAATGTCAAATTGAGCCAAACCCCTCCCTCAGGTACACCCAATAGCATACTTCACAGTATAAACTAAAGCTGCTGACCTGCCACTAATTTTGTAAGCCCCTTCTTTTGAGACCAGGTGGTAGGCAAGTACCATTTACACAGAAAGGGGTAACAAATGTGATTAAAGGGCAGAGAAAGGGCAAGAGAACAGATCTGGATATTTCAGGTTGAAAACAGAAACACGTTAGAGAAGTTTAAAATTGATTTCCACAGATCACAAGATCAACTGAACATAGAATTTAACCCTTCATCCTGCAAAGGAGAAAATAAGAAATTAAGATTTTTTTTTTTTTTTTTTGCATACCATGCGTTACTTTAGAAGCAAATAATGAATTTATTGACAAGTTATTCAGGATGTTGACCAGACTCATTAAGCTGTTTTGTTCTGATGGTTTATTTTGTCAGGGTTTCTCATTGAAAAGAAAGAAAAAAAAAGATTATTGCAATTCTGTGGCTGCAAACCAGCTTCTTGTTAATACAGAAGTCTGAGCTAGTTTAAGAACCATTTCATGCAAAAGCATTTCATACAGAAGGCCATTGCATCCAACTTGTGAAAACCAAGTAAATTGATTTCATAGAAGAGTAGTGATCAACATAAATATATACCAAGGAGGAAATAAAAGATTTTATAGAGGCAATAAAAGATTTTATTACTTACATAGTCTAAAAAATCATTTTCTCACTTCCACCATTCCCTCACCAATGACTTAGCATCTGCAACTGGTCATTTATGTCCACAAAATGTGAAGTGGCTACTGTGCAGATGTTAGAACTGCTGAAATGTGTAGCTTAATTGCACAGCAAGGAAACCTATAAAAGAACTTACTGTGGACAAAGGATTACTGTGACCCCAGAGCTCTGTAACCCCAAATAAAGACAAGGTGAAATGTTATTGTTTGTTCTGTAGTTTTTTCTAGGAATATGTACAGAGTCCCAGGTAGCTGCCTTTCAAATATGTGAAATAGAAATCTTGCCCAAGCAAGTCTTCAAAGCTTCCATAACTTCAGTGAAATGAGCCTTGAGGCCCTCTGAGACTCAGGTTTCTGTCTTCCTGTGGCAGGTTTCAATGCATTGCATTATTCATCTACATATTTTAATCCAAAACCAGGGTTCTTCTGTGGACATCTCCTCATAAGCTGTAAGAAAATCAAGCCTATGAGAGATGAAAGACTGAACGGAGTTTAAGACAATAGAGAAGGAAATACATGAAAAAGGGATTTTAGAACTCCATAGGACTGACTGCTGGAAAGCAGCAATGGAAATAGCCACAGAAAAGTAAATGTTGTAATTTGATCATTTGAGAGGCAGCATGAATCCAATTAATAACATTGCTCTGCCTTGTTAAAGCAAAAGCAGGACAAAATGTTGCTCATTACTTTGAATTTAAAAAGAACGTAAAATCTTCTATTTTGGAAAGCTAAAATAATGAGCCTTGAGATAAGATGTTTCTTAGCTTCACATAAGTTTGAGAGCAGAACCTTTAAATGGTCTAGGGTAGGGATGGTTGCTATATATTATGCAATTCTAAAATAGGGAAAAGTTCCTGTGAGGAGAGACAGACTACTTACTGCATTTTAAAACAGAAGTTTTGACATAATGTTTAAACAGATTAGGCTGAAAGAAATGTTTTCTATACACTGCTGTTCATATTCTGCCTGAAAACAAGAGGAACATTTCTCCTTAGATTGGCACAGATAAGCAGCTTCTCATGCATCAGTGGCCTCATGTGCCTCCTGGAGGAAGAGTACCAAGCCGAAAGACCCCTTTGTTCTGGTTTCCAGTTTTGCTGAATGTAACTGGCATTTGGCACACTGAATGGGGGAAAAAATGGATATTCTCTTTCATCTGAGAGGCAAGATTTGATTTTCCCTGTCATAAACTACCATGATGTAGTCTTCATGCCATTAAGTGGAAAACTAAAGCAGAGAGAGGAACAACTACAGAAACATGTTAATAAGGCTAATGATGATTTGGAAAGAAGTCTAACAATCAAAACATCTTTTTTGCCAAGAAGATGGCACCCCATTATCTGCCAATCATTTAATTATCTGGTAACTAGCCATGTGCTAGCAAATGTAGTGCATATAGTGCTTTAGCAGTTCATTTAAAGGAATCTGCTGGTACTCCTTCCCAGTGAGCAGCAGTTCTCTGGAACCTTGAAGGGGAACATTGAAATATCAATATGTCTTGAAGTTAGCAAAACATTCACTGGGGGAATGGGAAGGCAAAAGCTGAAGGACTTCCCACAGAAGTGGGTAGGACAACTGTAGGATTTGTGCAGGAAGAAACAGGCAGCAAATCTAAAAAGACAGAGGCATAATATCAGATGGTGGCATGCATAATCCCATTCAATGTTAAGTGCTTTCCATAAATCCTGGACTAAGCACTTACCCTTGGATTTTAAGCAAAGACTTCTGGAAGTACTTTGCATGGAGTAAACCCAATTACTTTCTGTAAAATAAATATGGGCTAAAAGTCCCTTTTGGTTTTGTGACATATATGCTACAAAAAACATAGGACAAATATTTAAATACTCGCTGCATAACTTATGCATATTTCCCTTATAATTGTGGCAGTCACATACCACTTCTGCACATTAATATTGTTTTTCCTTGCAGTACTTGCCTGTGCTCTGCAACAGCTCATCAGCAGCACGAGGGATAATATACAGGTGAAGTTCTCAAATCCTAGAGTCAGAAATCATAAAAATCCAAGTAGAGGAATCTGCTAATCTTTGCAAAAAAGAGGCCTGAATTATGCTAACTAAAATACTTTCTTTTGTTTTATGTCTGAAAGAAACAGCACTAGCTTGTGTCGGCAGTATTCAGTGCAAGTTTCTGAACACTTAAAATTGGGAGTATTTTGCATAGAGTGTTGGGAAAGGATAAAGTCCACATATCAAAACAAATAAGAGTTTTAACCAGTAGTTCTTAAGCAGAAAATTGGCTTACCAGGCAGATAAAAAAAGAAAACAAAAGCAGCAGAGAAATAAGCTTGCTGTGACTGAATTGTGTGTCTTTCAGATGAGAAAAATGTTTGATTTATTTCATGGATGTTAAAAAAATGCTTATTTAATTTCACAGAGTGAGGCTCCAAATAACAACAAACACTTTAATTAGAAATGTAGAATGGGAAGTGTAGTGCACACTAGTGTAAAATAGTTTTAAATACTGCACTATGAAGATGGAAGAAAAAAAACCCACCCTATTTTTAATAATTTCTAAAACAAAAATGCAAGGCTCCTTCTCTAGGTTACTTATTTCACTGCACCGTATTTACAGTCCCAAATGAAATATTATTACTTAGATTTTCAGCCAACATTTATTCTTATTATCTTTCAAAATTTACCATCGTCATCTTTATCCCATATTATTCACTGAACTTCTAACCCAATTGACATTGAGTATTTTACATTCTTTCTATACATGTGTGAGAGATATTTCAGCTATTCAGTCACACACAGTAGATGTTTTTCCGAGTGATGGAGTAATTGTAGGATGGTTCACTCATAAAAGATCCTGTGTTTACAAGTTTGAGGCACAATAACTATTAAATATTATCTCTTAGGAGAAAGAGAATAATATTCTCTCTCAGGCAAATTATTTTTTCCACAAGATTGAAGCATAATTTCAGTGATTCACACTAGCACTAAATGGAGTGAAAATTAATATGTCAAAGACAAATGCAAAGTACTACAGTAACTGAGCCCTGGCATCATCACCTCCTGTTAATTTTTGTTTGCAGAATAAAATTCATGTTGATTTTAACATGACTTTCTCTCATGGCATTTAATCCAAGGATGATTTCATGTAAGATCCTATTTATCCACAGCAAATTGTTTGAAATGATTTCTGGAAGATTCCTCTTCTGGTTTTGAAATCAAAATACCAACATTATCTCCACAGGGAGACAATTTAAATAACATCCTTGAACATTGGTATTTTAACAAAGAAGACACAAACAAACCCCCAAGAATTAAACAAATCGGAGAACAGATGAGTTTACCAGAGGAAACCAGTGCATGCCAGAGAACAGACAAAAGTTCAGGAGACAAATAGTCCTGCAGCAGCATGAACATATGCACATGAACATAGCAGCATTTAACATAGTAAACACTGACCTCAAAAAAAAAAAAAAAAAAGAGTAAAACAAGTCAAGATTTGCAATGAGAAAGTAGCTTCTGTTTTTATAATATCTACCTTTAGCTTTAATAGCAGCAAATGTTAAGATGTAAAGCCACACAGCAAAATTCAAATCACATTTATAGTGTACAGAATGTGCAGTTGCAGGACATTATCATGATGAAGGGTTGAGTTGCTCTGTCCCAGAGCTACTCTTGTCCTCATCCTAATAAGCATTCTTCTGGTGGGAAGCAAATACCACTCAGAAAATTCTTACAGGGAGGAAGCAGTATTATTAAATGCCACATTCACCCTTTCTCCGCCACAACAATAAGAGTGTCAGCAGCTGGCAGATCTTTTTGTGGTTTTTGTAGGTCAGCATCAAGGTGCTGTGGGTAGCACCCATTCATTTCCTCAGGCTTGCCTTACTTTTTCATAAACCCAACATGCCAAACAGCTCTTTATGGGCTAGGCATTCAGCAGTCCCTACTTTTCTCTTAAATTGAGATAATAATGTTGTTATATCCAAGCAATACTACTGTTTTCAAGGAAAATGTTGGTGGTATTGTTTTATTACACTTCTTTTTAATGAATGCTCCAAACTGAATCAGTTCATGCTTCTCATTCTTTTTCTCTTGACGGGGATTTATGGGGAGAAAATTCCTATTATTGGTCAAATATGATAAATATTGATTTACTTTCATCCATAACAATGGAATGTCATGTTTTATTCAGGTCTATACCTGAGAAACACTACAAGTGCTAAGAAAGTAGTAGCAAAAGAGGCAAATAAGCATGCTTACAGAAATTCTATTTTTGTGGAACCTGATCGAAAGAGTGTTTATAAGCTGTGTAAAAACAGCTTATAAATGTTGCTCATGTTCAGGACATGAAATAACCCTCAGAAATTAAAGGGGTTAAATTTAAGTCTGCCTCCAATATTCTGGAGGGGAAAAATGTGTCTCAGTAAACAACAGACCGGGGGTTGAGGCTGCTTCTAGACCTGCTGGGTTCTGACATTCTTCATTCATGCACAGGAATTTAACTACTGCACGTAAGGAGTGGTAGAGAAGCCAAGGGAAAAACACCAAACAGTACTATAGGTAACACGTCATGGACACACAGGGGGAAGCATATAGGCAGAGTGTCCTCAGCCTTATAGAGCAGCTCACTGAGCATCCAAGAGGTAAGTATGCAGAACAGAGTAATTGACAACCAGCAAGACAGTTTGTTATCTAAATATGAATAAGTTTTCCATGGCCCTGGCATAATGCATGGTATGTTATTGTCAAATACAAGAAAATTAGTTTCATCCAAGGATTTTAGAATTAAAACAGGCAAGTACAGGCAAAAGGGAAAGCAAGTGAACAGTTAAATTTGGCAGTTCTTATTTTAGAAATATTTTTCTTATATTTATATTACACAGTATGAGCTAAATTAAAAAGGACTATGAGTTTAGACCTAGAGGCTCAGTGAATGCTTATTTTGTTAAGCACCAGTGATGTTATTGGGACTATATGAGGCAGTCACAGCCCTGAGCAAGTCTAAACCAGAAAAAAATAAAACAAGGTGTACTGGTAGATGCAAAGCAATGCTTCCATTTGGAAATCTTCCTGTAATATATAAAATGAAACGGAAAAATCTTTAAACTGACAGGGTGGGTTCTGTGAATTTTTTTAAAGAAATGAGTTTTCAAAAACATCTCAGAAAACAGAGATGAGCTGCTACGTGGGCACTAGGAAGCTTTCTGGAAGATGTGGGAAGGAAACAAAGGCATGGGAAGGTCATTGTCAGAACCTGGGCACACTGAAGTCATGGTAAGAAATAAGATCTGAAATGTTAGTAGGATGAAGTTTCTTAATATCAAACTGGCACAGGGACTAGGCTGGGAAATCTTACAAAGAACAGACACACGTTTTTGCTCCCAGAGTAATTTTTATATGTGATTGGGCATAGCTGCAGGGGGAATTGAGAACTGCAGGTGTACACCAGGCAGAGGAGAGAGATGAGTCACTGATGACCGCTAGTGGAAAGGGGTCAATTGAAAAGAAGTAAAGAAGGCAGAACTAGAGGTAATTTAAACTTAAATTCTACAGTGACTAATGACTGCAGTAAGAAAGAAAAGCTGTCTCAACTACCTTTTCTCCTTAGCTTTCAATATATAGAAAATCCCAAGGGAGAAACACCTCACTGAAATTAATATCCGTTATCAAAGTAATAATTCCAACAATTTAAAACATTTACATTTTTATTAATTAAAGAAAACAGGATGTTGCTTATAAGAGCAGCTTATTCTAAATTTCCCTACAGGGAAACAGCCTTAATAGTTACTATAGAATACTTATTCCCAGCTGATTGTCAAGTTTGTGATCTTCCCCCATAGTCAGTGCCTTTTTAGTCCGTATTAGTAGTGGCTTAGGCTAAACTGAAACTAAACCTCCAAATACAGGAGAACGGTTTTCACATTTAAAATTTAGGGTCCAGTTCTTTTCAGAGTATGCCAAAATGGCTTAATTTTGAAGTTTTTACCTAACACAAAAAATGGATTCAAATATCTTCAAATAGGTGAAATAAAAATGAAATAGATGAAAAGTAAATGTCTGCCTAAAAAGGTAAGCTAAATAAGTGTCAGGAAAAGGATCAGCTTGTAGCCTTGTTCTAACTTGTGGCTTATGTTTCCACCTGTAGATGGGGAATTTTGACTTTTTCTTTAAGAAAAAAAAATTGGTCCCTGACTTGATCAATACTCACAGCAACAATTTAAGCAGCAACTGTGTGTAGCTAAAATTTTATAATAAAACATTTAAAATAGATGTAAAATGTCTATCAGTTAACACTGCAGACAATACAAAATAATTGCATTAGACAAGCACACAACAGCTACAGTTTCTAACTCAAGAGTTTTCTAGTGGTACTCTGACACTTTTTTTTCAGTGTTAGAAGCTTCAAAGCTATTACACTATAAAGACCTAACTTCTTTGCTACATTTCTCAGATTGCCAGTTTTGATGTGAAAAAAGTAAACATACTAAGTAAGTTGCTTTTATCATTAAATAATAAACCCTTGTTTTTAGGATTATAATGGCTGATCTTCTGTTCTTACATTTTTACCATCTGTTCTTTATATCTACCTGAATATGCATTTAAGTTGAATAGTTATTTCTTTAGCAAATCCAAAAAATTATGTAACAAGAGAGTTCAGCACTTTACCTCCAATTTGCCATGTGCACAGCCTAATAGAAATAAATTGGCTCTGTCCCTCTCACAGGAAATAGGAGACCAAGGCCATGCTCCATCACTAGTTGCTGACCACCAGCAAATGACCATATCTTGCATACTGTTTATTGCCAGGTGACGTTTCATCCTTCTACCTTCTGGTCCAAGTAAATCAATGTAAGAAATCTGATGGAAGAAAAAATGCAGGAAATATTTGAGGTGATAAAATAGCATAGTGGGAGCATTTCAGAGCATTTACTTTGGATGTGTGAAAGAGAATGTATATATACACAGAGGGCTGTGTACATGTATCTTCATATAGGCTGTCTGTAAATGTAAAAAATATCTCCTCAGACAGAAAAAGACATGCTCACGCTTTTATCTGTGGGGAGGGGATTGGGAAGGAGAGGAATGTGAGTTAAGAAGGAATTTACTGCAATGACTCCAATCAATACCAAAATGTACAGTCATGGTTGCTTGACAGCATCGACCTACACACAGGATTTAAGCTTAGCCATATTAAATGACAAGTTCTGCAAAGCTGACCAGGGAGCTAAGGCTAGTGTTTAAGACATAATCAAACATTAAATATATTCTACAGTGGTTAGGCAAACACATATCTTTCCTTTTCCCCCCTAAATTAAGGAATCCAGATACAAATATGCTCTTTGCAAGAGAATATATACTTTTCTGCATAATGTGGATGAGCTACAGCATCATGTGTAAAGTTTATGCAGCTCTTGAGAATTGTGCCTCTTTCTCAGGAAGGATTTGTGGAATTTATTATTCAAACTCTGTTATTTTGGAGCATGGTTATTTGAAAACATGAGCAGTGCACCATCTGGGTGACACATGCCAAGGAAATATAGATTGCACCGCATTTCTGCTTAAGGAATTAATGGAAGGTTGATAGCTAGGGGAAAAAAAACTATCTTGCCATTGCTGGTCAGCAATAATCGAACCACTTTCTGGGGATTAAGCGCATGGCTAAGCCTACTGGACCAGACACTAGCAAAGGGCAGGGGGTCTTCTTATCAGAGAAATGCTTCTGGAGCCAGTCTCACTACATGACAGATTGCTTTCATATTCCTGTCTGCAAGGCAACAAAGGATGGCAGTAATGCGATAATGCCAGAGTGCAATGGGTGTTAAGAACCCGTTGCATTTATGTATTGTATTTAGTAAATAATCAGGCTCATCCAAATTGTGATCTCACCACTCAACCAAGGCCATTAAAATCAAGGTTAATGCTTTAATAATCCTTTGCTGTTTTTTATATGGTCAAAAAGAACCCTTTTCTATTTGCATGGTCATAATATTATTGACCTCTTCATCCCCTGAATACACATCAAAAGGAACTGAAATCAAAGTAATTACCAATGTTGTTCTCTCATGGTAAACATTTAACTCCTTGTACTGTGTCTCTTCCTTCAGTAAATTGAAATGGATTTAAAAAAAAACATGGATGAGAAAACTTGCAAAAGGTCAATATTTTCAGAACATCCTGTGTCTTACTTTTCAAAACACTTTTTAGAACTGGAAAGAGAAATCATACATAAAAGCCAGCAGGTAGATGATACTTGAACCAAAACACATCCACTTTCACAGCTACTACATAGCTTATAAACACTTTCACATATACTAATTAGTGCTGTATTGCAACATCAACTGTTCATAACAATTTCACATGTAACAGCCACAAATCTTCTGCAAACCTTTACATCTTGCATTAGACATGGCACTTGTGAACACGGAATAATGGCACTGAAAAAAAAGGACCATTGTTAACAAGTGCCAGTGTTAATTGCTTTTATAATTTGCTAATCTTCAAAATGGTTGTGATTCATAGAATAAGACATCTTCCCTTTTTTCAAAGTACAAATAAAGTTCAAGGAGGTATCGTTTAAAAAAGAAGAGGACAGAGAAAGTAATTCTTCTATTTAGGTATATATTGTGTAAAAAACCAAAACAAGTTTTGGATAAATAACAAACTGTGAGGAGGTTGACTTGTTTTATTATCAATAGCACTCTGGCAGTCCAGTAATGCATTGCACTCCCTGCCAATTTTGCCAACCATGAGGCTGGACAGTGAACAATGTGCAGTCACGTCTGTCCAGGTACCAAAGAAATTGCAATGTAAATATGACAGAAATATAATGATACCATTATATATGATGGTAATCAAGCATTTTTCTCATTTTAGAAATGGGAATTTAAGCCCAAATACTATGTAAATTTCTCAAGGCTACACCAAATGTCAGAAGTAAAGGAAAAGACTACACTCAAATTCCCAGAATCTTACCTCCATATTTTAATCCCGTAGTAGTTTAATACCAGAGCAAACTCCCTTTCAATTCAATTTCTCTTGAAAAAGACAAATCAAGCCTAAGTATGTTTATTCTAAAGTGTGTATTATTACAAGTTTGCAGACTTCCGATTGAGGACCATTTTTTGTTTCTTTTGTTACTACTAATACAGACAGTATGTTGATTGTGCCTGTGATCTTTTAGCTTTTGTAAGTTTGACCAAAAGCAGCCATGAAGAGCTCTAATTCAGTGCAAAGAGCTGACATAATATTATTGCAGTAGTGAAGAATACTTTCTGCTGGCTGACACTGGTGCAATTTTGAAGATAATAAAAATTATATTTAGCTGCCTAACTAGCAAGGCTCACACAAAAGAATATTCAATTAAAAAATGCAAATGCCTTTTTTTTTGGCTGGCAAAGAAATAATCCATAGTGATTCCCACTGATTTCAAGAGAAAGCAAAGTTAATATTGAACATGGAGGCCCTTCCAGAAGCTCAGCTGTGTCAGCAAAGTACTGAACATAACAACCCTATTAAGGAGTAGAACAGATATTTCTGGTTTCTTAGGGCAGAGAGAGTTTTCTATGGATTAGGCTGTCCTTTCCCAAGAAAAAACACGTCATAATCACTCAACACAAAAAAGCTCAGCAATACCTGGAATGAAAATATATTTTCTAAATATTAATTAAGGAGCTATGTCCATAGCTATAATGGCTATATATGTAGCTTATATACAAAGGAACTATATTCCATAGGCCAGGCAGAAGCACATATCATTTTAAAGTAAACAACGTACCAGCTCAGTTCCTGGTGAACAGTGAACTGTCTCAAATCCACGTTATAGAGGTTGGATCAATCTCACAAACACAAGTCATTGCTGAAAAGAGGCCCTGAACTGAAACAGCCTGGAAAATGTATTAGATATTCATCTTTGCAGAAAGTATTTCTACCAAGGAAGTTAAAACCCAATATGGGAAAACTTAAATTAAACATATCCTTAAAAAGCTCACCTTGCAGATGCAAACTCCCTTATGTAAGGAAGCAAATTACTGAGAGGCTGTCAAGGGGAAAATATTTGCTAGCACAAGATGGTTTTCCCTAACATTTATCTGGTCTGAAATAAATACAACCTCTCTCTCTTGCTCAGTGCATATTTCTACTTTTCTTGGTCAAGGGCTTGTCTCTCCTTTGTTCTTGTGGTGAATTTGATGCAGTCCCTTTCCTACTCTGCCTGTTCAAAGTTAATTGCCTTTGGCTGATTATTTCTTCATACTGTTGTAGCACCAAGCATTTCCACCCACGGTCAGCCACTTCCCTGATGTCAAAGAGCTTATGGTCAAAATAAGGTATGTCTACACACCTATTCCATCCAGGACACAATGTAATTCAGCTTGTGATGAGCTGGTTTCTACTGAGATCCAGCTAGGATAGAGCCAACTCAGCTATTTCCAGACTACCTTTCAGCTACTCATACATAAAGGGCTGGGAAAAAAAGGAATATTTTATTCTTCACTGTGTAAGTAGTGAATTGAGATACAGAGACATCGAGTTACTTCCCTAAGGTCACATACATAGTTTGTCAGTGGTGAGAAACTCACCTTCTATAGCCGAGTCCTAGCTCAGCAGCTTAATTGTAAAACCAACTCTCCCAACAATATGATTACTGTAACTAGAGGGGAAATTAAGATTTCTGCAAAGAACTACAACAGTCTTGGAACTCAGACAGATGACTGAATTATCATAACTTTATGAGTTCGTGTATATCAGCTAAGCCATAGTAATTGACCATGCGTGCATTTTTAGCCCACAGCAAACAAGAGGTAAAACACATTAGCTTAAATCTTTTACACTGAGGTTTACCATTACAGATTTTGCTTCATGCTTGTTAGATGCTGAGAATGTGCAAAGGGTCAGTTACTGCTGCTCAGCTGACACAAGGGTAATCTGTTAAGCAGGGGTAACTCAACTGTGTGTCTGAGCCCTTAGCCTAAATACAGTAGAAAATTGGATCCCTCTTAGCACAGCATTTTAACTCATTAACTCAGAATGCCATGTAATTTTTTTTTAAACTTTTCAATAACTCATATTTTTAGAATTTGAGCTGTTCTGATCAGTTATACAAAGGTTTACAATTTACACTCCTACACAGTATCAGCTAGTGCTAGTGACTCATAAGGTAAAGTTAGCACAGTATTTACTGTCACCATTGACAGCTATACCTTAAAGTCCAAGCAAGAGAGTTTTTCCAGCCTTTTGTTTACATCAGAAGAATCCATCTTCTTTGTAAACTGAATAAAGCAGAGCTGGTTATGGTCCTCAAACGACAGGATGATGAAATTGTCTGTGAGAACAGCTGAAAAACAAATAAAAATTGGCATTGCTGTAATACCTGTTTCTAGGAACAAAACAAATTACTGAACCTTCCACTGAGACATTGCAAAAAAGCAATTTTTTCAAGATGGTGTCTTAAATATTGCACTGAAGCCTCTGTAATCTCCTAAAACACATCAATGTGTCATCCCGCCAGCACCTTCTTGGAAATGAGAAATAAAGCCTAGGGAGTACTCTGATTACATAAACCTGAATAAATTATCTCATATCAAGTTACAACTACATTCAAATGTATGTTTTATGCCCTTCCACATTAATTTTCATCTTGGTTAAGCCTTCAATATTTATTTATTTATTTATTTATTTATTTTATTTAAAACAACAATGCAGGTAACTAAGATGGAACAGACTCCCTTGGAGTCTAAAAAAGTGTAGTGAAATCCCTGCTTGTTATCACAAAGAGACCAAAGACTTCAATATAAAGGAGGATAAGTAATTTGACAACAAAATTTCATTATAAACTACTTAGTATTTAGTATTTTTCCCAGGTGTTATCCAGTTATCTAAGCAGTGCTCACATTTAAAGAGATGTCTGAGAACGAAGTCAGTCATTACAGTAACAAGTATCAGATCAATGAAGAATTGCTAATGAGATTCAGGTTTAAAGTAAAACCAGAAAGCTGTTTTCAGAAAGTAAACTGAGAAATCTCTGCTTAAGGGAAAATGCCAAGTGAAGTGGAATCTGATTTCAAAACAAACAAACAAATAAACAAAGCCCTGCAGAATCACTCTTGAAAAACAATGAAAAAACCTCACATTTGTGACTAATATCCACAAATCTTAAATGTGTTTTATGATACCCTTATGTAGACTGACAGTTCAGTCTTACATATAAGCAGTGAAAACTGGCTACCCATCTTTGCTGTGTTTTAGTCTGATTTACAACCAGTTTTGTTTTCCAATAGTCATGCACTGGCACAGCTCTGAAGTATCTGGTATGCAAATGATTAAGGGTAAAGTTTAAAGCCAAATAATTGCCTTTGAAATGTAGCATTAACACTAGCTTTTGAGAACAAAACACAACAGAACAAAAATGAAACAGGGATAAAGTATCTGACATTGTGAATTAGAAGCTCTAACCGAGATCCTACGCACACAGGAAAATTCAAAGCCACTGAGTACAGTATCCTCAATCTATATACAGTTAAAGTATTTTGATATCCTCACAGGCACAGTTTACATTAAAAATGCCCTATGGCACACCTCAGATACTTCTGAAATTTTTTGGTTAAAGGAAAAAAAGCAAAACAACAGGATTCAAAGATCCCTTGGCAGGTGTGAATGAGACTTGTTTTTCAGTATCCGATGTTGTCCTAGGCAGGAGTGGAGACCAGATCAACACAAATGCAACCATGGGCATAGGCAGATCATTATTTAGAGACCCGTATGCTGCAGTCAGACAACCCTAAAAAGGCAGGCAGTGTAGTTAACATTCTAAGTGCCAGGACTTACAGTACTCAGTGCCACAAAATCATTCAGAAAATAAGAAATACTAGTTTCTTTTAGGGATGTAATTTTTCTATAAGCTCTAATTAAATTTATTTTTTAAAGTTTGCCTATAAATAATAACATTCAGGAGGACTTTATTAAAGACAGGAGGATTATAAATGAAGTCTTAATTCTGTATTTTGTTCGTACAATCTGACCTTTATCCACAATATTAAGAGGGTATGCCCTGAGTTAGAATTACCACATTTCCTAAGTAATTTTGGCAGATTGTAATCCTGTCCATTTCTACACATACACAATTGTTAAAATAAGAACTATTATTTTTATACAGACTCCTTGTACTAAATATCAATTTTCTTTTGTCTAACTTTATAATCACAAACCTAATTCCAACCTAGATTTGGAAAGACATGCAATTATTTTGGATTAAAGCTGATTTATTGTAGGAAAACATTAGGTCATGCTTCTCACATAAGGATAGTTCAGTGTAAATATTTGTATTTTGAACACTAATTACCTGTGTAACAGAAGTATCTTCTTTTGCAGTTCATGAAAAAAACACACTATTGTAAGGACAGGTACTGCATATATTGCTTTTACTGAACAGAAGCAGTCCTGTTTCACTTCCAGACATGAATTTGACATGAGTATTGCCAAACATGGAAGTTTAAGTAATTCTTGAATAAGTGAAAATACAAACCATTATAGAACATTATTATAGCAGTTTGAGTGGTATAAGAAAACAGTGTTATTGTTTTGTTGTTGCTTTAGTTCTAAGCTTTTTAAGTTAGCAGTAATTCTCTTTAAAAAATGTATTTCTACAACACATGTAAGGCAAGATATGTATAATTTAATTAATTAACTAACTAAATTTGAAGACAGTATTCTAAATAAGGTCTGTAAACAACTTCAATTCTGGGTATAACTTAAGCTTCCACTCTTTTCTATTTTTTGTCACGTGGAAGTTTGAAACCCTCCCTCTGGAAACAGAAGTCACTATAGCAAATAGTGTTTTACACCCTTTGTATAATCAGTTGTTTACAAATGAAAATAGAGTTGACTTTTTTGTACTGCAGATTCACTACCATAGTTACGTTAGTTATTTTTCAAGACTAAACTACAATATACTGATGAGAAAAGTTCAAGGGGACACCAAAGAACCAGGCCAATATTCAAAAGATGCCTGGGTATGGAACAAAATAAATCATTAAGGATCAAAGCTAAATCTAGCGTATATTCTTCTTAAAAGGATGTATTTTGGGCCTATTTTTTAAGAATTTGGAAGATAATGCACATGTAATTCCATATTACTGATAATGCATAGAGACTGACACTTGCCTGGGTTCCCAGTGGAGCTTTGTAGACACAGATTGAAAAAGCTATTGTCATATTATAAAGCTACAGTTTTCAACAATAAAGTATATTTTCAGAAGTTTCATACACTAGTACATTTTCATAAGTCTTCTTCTGCATAACAATACAACTTCATTTCTAGCACTAACTAGTTAACAGCAATAGTGAGATTCTGGAAATCTAGAAACTAAATCAGAACACCTCCATGTAACCCAGCTTTTTCTACTATGTAAATCTTTTAATAATAATTATAATAGTTAAAATTTTAATAATAATATCCCATGTAATTAATCAGTTGGCTCATGTTTGGTTCTGTTCCATTTTCCCACTTCTGAAATAAACACAAGTTCAAATGATATGTTCACAGTGTAAGAAACTGAATTTTAGAACCTCATTCAGTAGTTGACAAGCCTGAAAACTTTGATGTTAAATATTATTCTTAAAGTGTTCCTAGTCCTGAGGGTTGTAACTATGGCTTTACATGCAATTACTTGTTGTGTTTGCAAGTCCCCAGTGGCAATAATTAGTCTACCTCTTGACATACTGTTTCTCTACTCTATTGTTAATGTAGGCAATTGATTTGCACGTGGGTGTAATTACCATCACTGATGGTGTCGGAGATGAGCTTCCCCACCAGGGTCCTGTCAATCACCAGTTTCTCCAGCTGTGGCCCAGAAAGGCTTAGGGACACCAATATACCTGAGTGAAAGAGGAGCTACATCCAAACAGTGAGAAAACAAGACATCAGGTATCATTAATGAAGTGAAACATTCCGAGGTACATATTAGTAGCTGTCCATTACATAGTAATCTAATTTTCAAAATTACAAAGCAGACTTACTGTTGATAAGATGCCTCATAATGACTTTGAACCGTTTTTCAATGAAAGGGAGAGGTGTATTGTGACACTGATTATAAAGGTACAAGAATTAAAATTACTGAACACTTGAAGATGATGCATACTGAGTCCCTGAATGTGGCAGAAAATATATAGAATTAGTTTGTTAAAAAAGGAGGTAAAAATTCTGTCTTGAAGAAGTAAAGGGATGATGCTGACCACTGTCATCTATCAACCTTATTTTTTCTGTATGAAATAACTGCATAACTTGCATGAAAAAAAATACAAAGTTGGGCTTCATATAATTTTATATTGGCATCACAGATTAAAATCATCACTTGTTGCTGTTCTTGTTATTTCTGAACACCTATACATTGTTTAACTTAATGGTGCCCTACCACAGTGATAGCTGTGGGCTCCTAGTAAATCCATATGCTCCTTGGCATAAAATTATAGATGTCTCTCTTAGAAAGAGGGAATTTAAACTATTGCACAGAACAGAGACTTATTTCAGAGTTAACTGAATATTTCTGCCTAATTAGTCTCAGTTAAGTGATATATATAATCTCAAAGACTAAGTCACAGTACTTATCAGCTCCTTCTGATGCTGTATCTTGTATAAGGGAGAGAATGCTCAGTGGGGGGAGTTAGAAAAAAGCATTTCTTTTTGCATAATTGAGCCACTAAACTTACTAATTTTCTGAATGCAACTACTACAGAAAAAAAAAATAATCAGAAAACAAACCTCATAAAATTCTCTGTTCTGCTGTGAGTTGACCTCACTTTGCCAAGTTACTCCAGTAGCAGGAGTACATGAAAAGTTTTATTAGAGAGATGTTTTTTTAATAACATGTTCAAGAAATAATGTCAGGGGGTTATAAAAAAAAATCTGACCTTAACTCTTTGCCAAATATGGGTTTTACAGAAACCTTGATGTAAAAACAAGCGAAAAAATCAATACTGTGACTTTAATCTTCTCATGCAGTACTGAAAACACAACTGTATTTTGATTCCTTCCCCAGTGCCACCTCTGATCCTGCAAGCTGCTAGACCAGATGACCTCAGCTCTCAAGTTGAAGTTTCAGGCCAGGTCTCATTCCTACTTCATGACAGCCATTCTGAAGGACTCATTCTGGCAGCTAGGTTTGTCTCCCTCTAATCAGTAAAAAAAAAAAAAAAAATCTTTAATCATTCAGCAGAGGCTGTACCAGCCCTAAACTTGCTGAACAATCTCTGCCAAAGGAATCCTCAGTGGAAAGACAGTTGCAGAGTTGTAGAGAGGGCTCACCAAAGGGAAGAAATCTGGGCCTCCAGCTTGGTCTGGCCTAACAGCAGACTTTTAAAGAAATATACGGGTTTTTAAAAAACTTACTACTAGAGAAATACTTGCTCTTTTAGTAGATTTTGGCATTAAAATCCCTGTTTGCTTTATGCTGGAGCTGGGGACAGACATGGTTGCAATATACTTTTTAATACAACACTATGGTACATAAACACCAGGTGAATTTCCTGGCAGTGAAATCTGGACTGTATAATAAATAAAAAGTATTGGGGACAGAAAAGTAGTAATCTAACTGAGCTTCCCCTTCTGCAATGCTCTGCTCCCAATAATTTAGATATGAAAATTCTCAGTTATACATACTTTGCTTTATTAGTATAACTCTGTGCTCTCTGTAGCAAAGAACAGGACAAGGATATTTTAAAAAATTACTGTCTTGCCCTGCCTAATATCTTTAACCAACATTTTTCCAGTCTGTCTTCCAGCCAATTCACAGTACTTTGAAAATAAATTCTAGTGAGGCCTGAAACAGAAACAAAAACTACCTGTGATGTCAAATTAATTTGTTAAGAACAAATTACCATTTCCCATCTTGACAAAGTCTAGTCATGGATTTGTTTGATAAACAGATAAACAGTCAATGTTTCAATATTCCCCTATCATGACAGATGTCCTTTAAGGTTTTGTCCTAGTAAAAATGTTAGACACAGTTACACTCATGAAGCTTTTATTACAATCTTGCAAAACTTCATTTTATCCTTATGTTGAAGTTAGATTAGATAAAATCACAATCTATTTCCAACTTGATAATGTTAAGTCCACCAAGGTTTGACTACAGTTAGCTGTAACTGTCTGAAGAACCTAGTTGAAAAACTGGAGGTTGAAACCCAGAAGTTGACAAACTACAATGCAAGCAATGGTCAAGAAAACAAAACATAAACATTCTAGAAAGATCACTCCTAAATTATTGAATATCAGCCTGCTAGAGAAAAGTAAAACACCCCAAATCCTTCACTGCTATGTGCCAACGAGAGAGAAGGTGCAGTCATATAAATAAACTCCCCAACTTGTGTATTCCACAATGCCTTTGCTTAGGAGGTATGATCTTCCCTTGGAAAACATTACTGTTACGGGTAGGTTCTTCCTCTGCTTCCTTTCCTTGCAGTGAGAAGTGCGGGAGAACATCCTAGAGTTAACCTTGGAGAATAAACTAAATGAATCAGAAGTCTGTTTGTAGCTTCTAGATTTACCTGGCAGAGCTGAGATATACACCACCCATCCAGATAAAGAGGATGGACAAAACACAGAAAAAATGGATTTTGATCTGTAGAGAGTCAGTGGCCATTACTGAATGAGGCCACATGTTTGTCATTCTGCTGACATCCAAGATGTCCATCCAAAATACTGTATAGAGATATACCTGCAAACTCTTGGCTTGAGAACACTGAACAGGGTCAGGATTCTTTAACTTTTAAATGTTTCAGGGTGTAAATTTACTTTACGTCTTAATATATTAATTTTCCGGTAATGATATAAATCACACTTGTTACAGAGCTAGAATAGAAATCTATGAAAACTGTTCCAGTGTCTTATTACAATATATTGATATAAATTTAAAATATTGTGCTTAATGGTTGTGGTTTGTTCTAACGCTATGTATTTTCAATATTGCATAGCTATCAATGTGGTATACTAAAGTGACAAAATAGTAAGTATTAATATAACCTCCATGGCTTTTATTGTTTCTCTCATTGTGCTCCCTCCTTCTTTATTTTTACAGTAAAGTAGTCTTTCATATTATCATCCTGATAATTTCACATTATTGTCCTGATAACATTTGGCCAAACTTGAGTTTTAATTTAACAAATTTTTGCTATAATAGCTTACGATGATTGGTAATATACCTTTGCTCACAGGTTTAAGTCCTGTGAGCAGAGTCTATTTACAGAGTCTAAATTTTAAAAGTAAATCAGAGACCTTACACACTCGATGGCTGTGTAAGTTTAGTATTTCTTCCATGTCCCTTTAAATGTACTTTGGATTAGAATGAGAGCTTTTTTAAAAAATAGTTCTTAAAGTATACCATGGAAAACAAGCAGGTTATTTAAATAAAGCTGGAAAATTGTTGAATCACCATCCTGGAGGGACTTAAAAGATGTGTAGATATGGCACACATAGGGATGTGCTTTAGCGGTGGACTTGGCAGTGCTGGCTTAATGGTTGGACTTGATGATCTTAAAGAACTTTTCCAGCCCAAATGATTCTATCATTTTATATTTTCTTTCATTAAAAAAAATTCTGAAAAGAGAAAATACATGCTTGAATTGAAATGTCACTATTTTAATTCCTTACTCAACATGTAGTCTATCCAAAGACAGTTGCATGATAATAAGATGTAAGCGATGTTATACATAAGATTCCATATTTAAGCTCATATTTTGGTGAATGGGAAGTCATTAGTAAAGTCATAAGCATAAATTAATATAAATCAAATGTAGATGACGGCAAACACATATCCACAGTGATCCAGCCCCAAAAATAGTGCTTGGTAAAGAGTTAAAGCAAATCTAAGAGGCACTACTTATGCAAAGCACAAAGCAATTCCACCTAACAGATATTTAATTAGGGAAAGAAGCTCACAATAATGAAACACATTGAGAATTTTTCAGACTGAAATAATGCAACATGAAAAAAAAAATCAGTAGTCATCTCTAGAGCTTTAACAGTCTCAAGGTGTTCCCAAACAAAATATGAAAGCATGACTTCATACCTATTAGCAGATAAGCATAGCCTTTACTACTATATCAATGTAGTAAAATGCTTGGGCATCTGGTCATTTTACATGCTGGGACAGAAGGGACTCTTTGTGTTACAGAGGAATTGAATGTGAAGACTTTGACAGAAGACATTATGTACTTTGGGTGCCAAAATGGTCCTCCAATGAGCAAGAAAGACATAAGCAGGAGATGAAGATACTAAGGAGAAGAGTTAGCCCTTCCCTTCCCCAATAGTAAAGAGCTTCAATACGTATTTGAGTTACTTTTATTAAGTAAAGGACTCAAGTAAAGGCTCACAACTTATGGACTTCAGTAGAACTTAAGCACGTCTTTAAGTGGATTCCTTTATCCTTGGAAGCCTTAGCCCTTGACTCTTCATTCTTGCAGCTTAGCTGCTTATCAGCCCTTCTACCTAAAAAGATACTGCAAAGCAAAGCCAGGATTTGCTTCTATCTGATTAAAATTGGAAGAGCAAAAAAAAATGCCAGTAAAAAATATTGCTGCAAACTGTTTTCTCATACAGAGGCCAACCAACAAAGCAATATGCAAAAGAAGAGAATTGCAAAGCACTTCTTGTTCAAGCAGGTTCCCAGGGTTTTTCCCCACCTCTTCATTCCAGGTTGCTTTCTTAGCCACCCTACTGTAATTACTCTGTTGCATGCCTTGTTACAGATGAAATTATTGTTGTTACATGTTACTGTTTCACAATAATCAATGCATTTGTACTTCTCTAACTCCAAATCTCTAAAACCACACAGCCCATTAATGGCTATGATCAAAACCAACAAAAAAACCCCTTAATATGTGGGCAGTTCTCCTCCTAGTAACTGGTGATGGGTACTAGCTTCTCATGTATTCTAACCAGAATGTCTTGATTTTGAGATCAGCTGTGCTACTGTATGTCACCACATATCTTGGTTAATCAGTTTGCTTATGGGCACTGTAGGTGATACAACAAGCCACGTCAGCAAATCTTGCTGTGTATCTCAATTCAGAATCCAATTCTAAGTATGCCATTGATGACAACATAAAAACCATTCATAAACATATTTCCAACACCAAATCAAATCAAAGTAATTTAGCAAATAATAAATATATATCTCTTCCATTAGCAGGTAACAGATCCAATTTACATCTAGTGCTTGGCTTTTATGCACTGAAGTAATTCAGTGTGTTTAATGCTGCATTGCATGCAAATTTAAAACTAAAAAAGTTGGTAATCAAATGTTTTGGCTAGATCTCATGAATTTTTACTATCTTATATCATAAAACCAAACCTGAACCAATGGCATCATTTCATTGGATTGATTTCATCATTTTGTGGTCAAACTTCAAAGCATTCCAAAGAATTAGAGGAGACCAAGAGGACGGGAAGCAGAGAGAGCTGAGTTGAGTAAGCTCAACAATATTGATAAAATTAATTCCTTAGTTTATTACTTCTCAGCAGGGAAAGCTGGGGAGTAAACTGTTTATTTAATTATAAACAATACAGTGGCATCTTATTGTAAAGACTTCTTTTTTCCAGTCATCCTTTTTTTATGGTCTATTTCTTTCCGTTTGACACCAACTAACTGAAGATTACAGGATTATTTCAGTAACTCATAAGAGGTCATCAAACTGGGGTTCAGAAGTACCACACAGAAATGGTGTGCATTCAGATCCTACTGGAACAAGTAGGAACAGAGCTAAAGAAAAGACCCCAGTCATTTAGGGCTCAACTAAGCTCTCTTTTAAACAGGAGAGCAAACTCTTTGACAAAAAGCTCTGTACAGTCTAGGTTATGTTTACATGAACTGGCACATCATTTATTTCAGAAGCTCTAAGCAGTACTAAAATGTATGCTTAGGACTGCAAAAATAAAGGTCAATTATTTTTTTTTTTTGAAGGACAAGGAAGTAAATATGAAACCTCTAATACACTATAAAAAAAGTAAAATGAGAAATGTTGATGCATAAAATGAAACATTAAGAAAGGTATAAAGCTGGGCCATAGTTATAGTAGTTCTATGCAAACTCCAACAAAAAAGCCAATTTCTAGACATACATTCATAGAATGGGCAAGTTAATCTGCAAGCAAACTAACTAGATTTGTTGTTGAGATACATGCATGAGGTTTAAATGGTCATTTACACACCTACAGTTACCATGACAAAGCACTTTCTGGTTCAACTGAAGATTGAAAAATGTGAAAGCTGTTGAGTTAAATATTTTACTTTCCATAAATGAAATAATGAAATAATTCCCCTACCTATAACTAAAAAAATAAATGTTTAACATCTTTCCCAGAAGCTTCAGAACATTTTTATCAAAACAGAAGACTTCAGATATTCCTGCAAAATTCTCAAAGATGTGTAAAGCAGCACAAAAACAAACTGTTTGACAGGAAAAATTAATAGAAAACAGATTTTTCTGTTCTAGACGCTCCAAAATTACTAATTTTTCTCTTGCTTAATTTTCATTTTTTGGAAAGTGTATCTTTTCAGGAAGACAAAGTGGAATAACAATTGTCTTGGTAGAACATTCTAAACTCTGTTGAAAATTTCAATTATTGAACATTAATATATGAGAAAAAATTGTTTTGTGATTTAGAAACCAAAAGCAGATCTAAAGGACTGAGAAATAACAGTGGCTTTTATCTACAACTTTAACTCTAGCTATGTTATAAGCTATGCTATCATTATTATTCAGACTGTACAAGCCATCTAAATACCCTAAAAAAATGTATCAAGCTGTCCCTTAAGAAGATTTGATTGAACATAGAAGCAGACTTAATAAAGTAAGACCAAAGTCTTTCATTACCTTTGTACAAAGAAATAAGTAAAATTGTAATTGTTTGCTTTTTGTAAGCCTGAAACTACTTAGAGGTTGCTAAGTCAAAAAAAGTTTCAAACAATTAACAGTCAACCAAAGGTGTTACATTATAAAGGCAGGATGATCAAATTTTGTCAAGAAGTTCAGTGTTCATGAAGCATGTCTTGGTAAGGAATGCCAGTAGATGCAGACTGATGGTAGGGAAGGAAAATGATAGAGGCAAAATGGATAAGGAAAGCAAAAGAAAAGACAGAAAACTGGGAAATAAGTGAACACACTCATGTCTTATTGACTCAGTATTTCTTAGCCAAATTCCTTTCTCAATGAGAACAATAATAACGGAAAAATGAGTCCTCTAAATTAGCATACAATTAATATTTAAATCCATTCTAGAAGATTAACATTCACAGATATATACTATGTAATCTGTACACGAATGATATACATTTACTAGCGATAAGATCCGACAGGCAAATGTAGCTTAGACAATAATATCTTTATTATTGATAAAAAACCACAATATCCTACTTGGCATGTCAGGTATCTAAAATCTATGCTATTCTTAAGGATATTTCTGGAATTTCAGTTCTATAATGTTTGAATATTTAATATTTATCCTGCTGATACACATTTGGAACTACCTGAACTAGGAGGAAAAAAATACGAATCAGAAAAAGCATAGAGATTAGAACACAAGTTTTCTGTTTAGAAACAGTATTAGTAAGATGTACAAGTATTCCCCATGCCAAAGAGACTTCAAATACACACTCCTTCATGAACAATGAAGACTGCAGAAACTTATAAAATACATCACATACATTTTCAGAAGAAGCTTTAAGGAGGCAGAGCACATGTCATGTTCAGATCTCCCATCTAACCTACTGGTCTGTGTTAATGAGGATGTTAAAAGCTATTTCTTGTCCACAATATGTGGAACCTAGTCAGAGAGCATAGCTATGTGTGTGCCACATGTCACAATAGTTTTGTTCTGTAACTTGGTTTAGAGTTATAGCTTCTCTCCCATATTACACAAAGATCAAGAAAAGAGAGTTGCAACAGAAATGTAAATAATTGAGATATAAAAATGTAATGTAATATATATTCCAGATCTGCCTATAAATTTTACGTGGTCCCTTAGCCAGCTATTTTGAGGTTCAGGATGGTTTCAGATTCCCCAAACAATAATCTCACAAAATCAAGGCCTTTTAATGTAATTTTGCTTGTTGATAAAAACCAGATTTGTGTTTCATAGCATCTATTTCAGGTTAGAAATTTAAGTAAACACAATCTGCATAATAACAGCCCATGCATTTAAAAAAAAAAACCAAACCAACTTATTATTTTCTGTGTTAGTTAACATTTTAACACAATTGCATCAACCACAGATTGGCTGTTTGGCTCCACTGACTAAATGCTGCAAGAGCTTGTAAAAATATTTTACCTGACACACATGTTTGTTCCTCCATTTGCTCAGCATACATTGACTGTTCTGCATTAAGTCCTAAAGGACAACAGAAAACAGAAAGTGGAGTTGGCAGTACATATTAACTATTGGTTAACATATTTCTGATTTTCAACTTTATAGATGAAGCATGTCACACAAAGATGCAACTGTTTTAGAACAGCCCATCAGACAAAAGCATATTTATCATCACTGGGAGAGTTGGGTCTTTATGAAAATTAAAGCTGATGAAAGAAGTTTGAAAACTGGATTATAGGTTGCTGTACTTGAATGAAACTTTCTGCAACCTACCTCTACCTCCTTGAGTGCATCTCGCAGTTTGTCTGGTCGCTTGTTTTTCAGTAGCCAAGGATAATCTCGAGCTGGCAAATAAAAGTAAAAAAAACAAAAAACAAACAAACAACAACAAACCTAGAGAACTATACATACATAGGTGACTGTATAGATATATATATATGTATGTGCATATATATAATGTGTGTGTACAAACATAAATTCACACATAACAACAGAAGATTATTTTCTGTGGAAACACAAAACTAACATTTCTAGGAGTTATCTTAAACATAAAACTTACCTCTACTTGGAAGGAAATGGTTATGGTTTCTATTGGCTTATATTGTCAAATGATACCCTTTTGAAAGGCTCTGTCATAGGAGCACTTGGAATGAAATATCCACACTGACCATGACTTCACCACGGCAATTGTGTACAAAGCTCTCAGTATGTAATACCTTACCCAGCTACACAGCCCTTGCAATGGAAAAGCATCTTGCATTCAGTATGTTAACTCAGATTCAAGTTATCAAATCCGAAACAAATACTACTATTTGGAACTAGCATTTCATTGCTAATTTTAAAAAGCAGGCACTAACATGTCTGAAAAATACATATGCATGAATATATGCATATATAGAGGTATTAGCAACAGGTAATTGTGAACACCATAACTAGTATTATAGAATATAGTTATTTATAGGATTTGTTCTTGAGAAGTTGTCTGAAGACTCTGCCAAGTAAAGCAAACAAGAAACTGTATGACTGCTATAGTCCTTTAACAATTTTATAAATGTCGGCAAACTATTGTGAAAATTCTGGCCTGAAAGATTAATCCTGAAACCAAGAGGCAAAGCTTTGCTTCCTCTGAAGTTGCTAGTAATTGGCTCGTTTCATGGATGAGAACCAGGTTCTAACAACTTGTGAAATTTCGTCATTTAAAAGCGAGAGGTTTTCTGTTCATAAGTATACAATGAAAAAAACCACGAGAAACTAGAACACATTGTCTTTTAAAAATCTAGCCTATTTAAAGGAAACTTGATGAACAGTTTTGAGCTCTAAGCTGTCAGTTTGTATGCCAACTTCCAGATGGAATGACTTAACAGTTCTGTTTAAATCTCCCTGCAAAAAGGAACTTACAATAGAAGTGTTATAGAGTGAAAAAAAATGAAGGATTTCATATATCAACAAAAGAGCACACCAACACACAACTTCTCTTTGTATTTTATTGGACTGAAGCCAGCGTTGGTGGAACTGTTATGATAATATTAATTAGGCATGTAAGATCACATTTTCAATGGATGCCTTCACAAATACTGGATTATATATCGACACATGCAAAATGGGAAATTACCTGTGCAGATACCAAAATATATACACAAATCAACAGTTGTAAATAAAGTTACCCAATGCTCCTTTAAGAAATGTGCTATACAGCACTCTGTGGCTAGGCCACCCTTATATTTACATCAACAAGCTACAGTAGCTTGTGTTCCTTTTGCATGTCACATGTCTATAAGTTAACTGTTGGGGCTTCTGTATAATAGGGTTTACCTGGTCCTGTTTCTCTATTCACACAGACAGCACCTGTAAGATAATGCTGTGCAAAGCACAAGGGATGTAAATCCGTTGTGCTCCTCCCTACCTATAGCCCTTTCTCACCTTCCCACCTTTGTCGAGCTGTATTGATTGTGACTGACACACAACCCTCCACAGCAGGTGTAGATTTACCACATGGCTGTGTGCACCTTTATACCCCTTCCCAGTGGGGCCTCAACCTGCTCCAAGAATACCCTATGGTGCTGCAAAGAACTTACCCTTCTGTTACACATTTTGCCTTCAAATGCACACGCAGTTCCACATCAATTTTCATGATGATAAAATGTTAAGGCCTTTCTTACAGCATGCATACTACTTTGTGAAGTCATCTAAAAATCAGTCAGATTTTTCTGTTGTCACGTAATAACATTTGAACACCAGTGAATGCTCTGAGCAATACTGACTATGCAGGAGTTCTAAAACTTGAGCTAAAGAAAAGTTGTACTAACATGAAAATCTTTAACTGTCATAATTCTGCTCTGTGATAACATAGACTGAAGTTGCTTTTAACTAGATAATGCAGGAACAGTGCAAATGTTTCAGAGAAGTGTTCTAGGAAGGCAGTGGATTATTATCCTGGAAAGTGATTTTGTTCGAAGTATTTTAGCTATAATTTTCAGTTATTTCAATTCAAAAACTGATGAGGAAAATGTCTATTGTTCATCTCTGAGTAAATTTCATAAGGAAAACTCTGGATTGTGATAATTTTTCCAGTTCCTCTTGACAATGGATTTGAAATGTAATACACATTACCATGCTTACTGACATAGGAAAACAAAACCAAACCAAACAAAAACAAGATTGCAAATATACCAGGAAGGAATAATTACAACTTTTCAATTGTTCTGTGCTGTGGGGTTTTGTGACTGTCTATCTCATATGGCATGTACAGAAAGTTAAACTGGAAGTAGTCTGAGGATATTTTAATGCTTTTCCAGAGGCACCACCACCCAAATCAATAATTTGGTCTTTTGGTATTTATAATAAGAAACTCAGAAAATGTCCTTACATTCTGCTAGCTTTTGCTTCTCTTCTAAGTAACCAGGCTTCATCTGTGATGCTAAAGGAAAGAAAGGATGAGAAGATGAATGATAATCCTTGCAACTGCTGTCAGCAAATATATTAGAGGGAAGATTCAAACAGTTGAATAAAACACAGAAATTCACAAAAAATTAAGACAGCCCCAATGTTTTCACCTCCCAAGGCAGATATCTTAAATTTGCAGTGAAAGAAAGGCTTATGCAGCCCAACAGGTGGGCTGATGTTACTGAGCCTATCAGATAGTGAAGTGAGCTGCAACTGAACCCAGAAGAGAAGCTGAGTCAGTCTGTCAGCAGAGCCATGGAGACAGTGTATTAGCCACAAAACTCAGCCCATGGAATGCCTACACAAGCCTCTGCTCTAACCCGGCCACAAAGAGGAAGTAACTCTACCCGAAAAGACCTTTTGGCCCATCCTGAAACTTCTAGGATTAACAGGATTAATCAGATAAAGAAAATTGATCGTTCACTCTGAAATGGCCATTTCAGATACCAGGCAGGGATGGATGGAGGAGGCCAGGGCTGGCACTGCAGCGCGTTCAGGATGCCCTCTGCTGGGATTCCAGCAAATTCCCAACCACCACAGTGGCTGGCAGCTGGCTTCCCCAGCCTTGGTGGGGTGCTCTGGTGTTCTGCAGGGGATGAGAGGGGGTGAAAGAACATAAAATATCACATAAGATGTAAGAATTTCAAGTATGAAATCCCACTGAGGCTTCTAATACAGGCTGACTTTATGTGAATATTTTTCTAATTTTTTTCTTCTGTGGAATAGAAAGGTTGTGGATACTCCAACATAACTGGGGAGAGAATCTCCTGTGCTTCCTTACCCGGTAGAAATACAGAAGCACAAGAAAACTGAGGCAGCATTTATCAGAGCAAGCAATTGGTGTAAAAGATCAAACACTTGGAAATTTTGTTTAGTTTTAGTTACAGTTATTTAGGTTTTACCTGGCTCTTTCTTGTCACAGTACTGGTGGATCCCAATATCTTCATCTATACAATGTAAATATATTTAATTATGGATATAACACTGAAAACAAAACACAACTTAGCAAGCAAAGTTTAGCATCTCAATTTTTGCTAGATGGAACAGAGAGTTAGGTTTCAAAATATAAGTGAAAAAAACTATAGCACAAACTACAGCACATAGTCTGAATACCAGTAGGACTTTCAAGAACGAGCAAGCAAGAACAGAAGGACAATGTGACAAAACTTTACATTTATTTGGAGCTGTCATTTCCTTCACATATGGTTTGATTCTCCTCCAGCTGCCAACATACAAGTTATTTTTACCACCTTCTAAATTAGCATCTTTTGTGTTCTTTCACAAGGAAAGGTAAGGATCATGGCAAAAAGTGCACCTTAGAATAACTTAAATGTTTTCTGATGTTTGACACAGCTGAGCTAAAGACAGCAGGACTTCATTTACAAATTCACAAATGCATAAAGCTGCTCTTTAAAAACATCCAACATTTTTAATCTGTAGGTACTATTATCTACCTGGTTCCCATGGCAAAGTAATTTGGGTGTTTCAGGTACACTGGGACTGCAAACCACACCAACTAGTTCTTAATGTGGCTGACTGGTAAATACTGAGGTGTGCCACAGCAAGCTCCACCAAGATGATCTAAGTATGGCTTTAAGTTGCATTGTTTTAAAGTTGTAAGTTTCACACTGCATCCATCTCCTTCTAAACTCAGGGAAAACTCCTTCTAAACATGGGGAGAAATTCCTTACATTAAGCAATGTAGGAAGACACTGCAATGGCAGGCAGCTTGCAAAACAAAACAGTAGTCCTCCCTTCAGCCCCAGATTTTTAGAATGAAGTTTACGGGGAATGAAGAAATGGACAGAGAGGAAGCAAGAAGATCAAAGGTGAAAAATAAGCACAGTAGGCCAGAGTACAGCTTTAATTACAACAAATCACAACTATGTGCTTACTTAAACCACCTTACTTTTCTGTGAAATACAGCTTTTGACTTTATATTATGGTTTTTACAGCACAGCTCTCACACCAAGATGGGATGCCAAGATATACTGAGTTAATGTTTGAATAATAACATTTAACTGAATATTCATTAATATGCAACTGAACTGCCAATAATATAAAAAATGATAGTTCAACAAAAGTACACTACAATTGTCATGAAGTGTCATAATTAATATTTTATATGGTCCACTTATAAACCAGTGGGGCTATTTTATTGTTATATTTTAGCAATAGCAAAGCAAAATGAAATTAATGTAATTTCTGTGTGGCTAGTAATTAGTCACATGTCTCCTGGAACAATCCAATAATAAGATAAATATAACCTTGTAAACATAAAATTTCAAATAATCATGCAAAACACCCAGAACATGCAGTGATTTTTTATTTTCATGTTAAGTGCAAATCACAATGCTTCTGCAAATCACTTGATTATTAATCTTCATTCACCCAAACCAGTCATTAAACTGAAGCTTACAGTCAAGTAGGGCATAGCTTCCTAAAAAGGAAAATACATCCAATTAAATATAATCTTAACATTTTTCATTTGAAAGGATGCTCGTTCTATGATGAGATAAGCAAAGAAGCTGACCAAGTTCAAACATCATTTTGCTGCCTCATTTTCTTTCCCCTAAGTATAAAACCCACTTCATTTGGCTACTGAGTATTTTATATCACTTTAATATTCATCAACAAGCTTTGCTTTTTGTTTTAGTACAGCTCACCTCTAATATGCAAGTTAGTCTTCAAAGACCACACGAACATCTCAGTCAGACAGAAAGACATCTGGTGGAAGATGAAGCCTTAGCACTATCAGAAGAGGGAAAGAAACTGCATGAGCAAATTAATTACCCTCTATCAGCAGTGAAACTACTATTATTCTGGAAACTAAGTGCTAGAAGAACCTAACACTGATGATACTTTTTTATATTTAAGTTGTAATTTTCAGCTTCTATAAAATGAATAATGCATGGGAAAGCAAGGAGTAATAAATGTGTACATGTCCACACATATATCAGATACAGAGACAAATCAACATTTCTTTAAATTTACAGGTCCTCTCTCTGCACTCTGCAATGTAAATGTTTTTGTGGTTGATGTTTTCCATATATAGATTATAAGCTATTTTTACTATATGGTTATTACCCTGGCACATGCAAAAGTTTAGCCATTACTTAAAGACCTGGATCAGATCGGAGAATTATACTTTCATGAAAATTTTTTTAAACACTGTAAATTAAGAAATGTCAGTATAGTTAAATGTTCCTAAAATATGGTATTTGCAGACAGTAGGTATAGTGCTAAATATAAAAAAATATGTCGTTCTAAATAAAAGAGAGAACTTTTACTAAATCAATTAAAGCTGAAAATAGTTCTGTAGAAGGATGCAACTGTGTTTCAAAGGAGCATTGGTTGTCCAGGGAGGTAGTTGAGGCTTCAGCCCTGGAGACATTCAAGGTGAGGCTTGGGAAGGCTCTGAGCAACCTGATCCGGTTGAGGGTGTCCCTGCTTACTGCATGGGGGTCCCCTTAGAACCCAAACCATTCTATGATCCTATGATCTGAGACACATTAACCAAGAGAGACTTTTGCTTTCCTGCAGTATTGCACTTATAAGCAGCTCATCAGACCAATTACTTTTTTCAGTAGAAGCAGGGCTGGGAGGGGAGTTTACACAAATACAGCACCACACTTACGAACTACTGTTGGGACAATATTGTACTTAAACTCCTTTCTCGTTTTAAGTGGACTCTTCATTTCTTTTCCACTAGTGCCCTGTAGATAATTACAGGATGATCGCAGAATTCCTGTCACATGGAGTATCAGTTGTTTATGTAAAGAGTGCTATGATGAAAAAAAAATGTGCAAGGATCCCAGGTAGCATCAAAGAAGCTATTGTAGTCCCAACAGATCTATGAGACCTTGAGGTATTATTACTCAAGCTAATATGCATGTTTTGATGCACTACCTAATCCACTGAAATAGCACCAAGTGGAAATAGTATTTTCTTTACACTGCTCCTCAAATGTACAAAAAGTCTTGCTGACTTATTAAACAAAAAAAAAAAAAAAAAAAAAAAAGGCAAATAAAAGCTCACAATACACATCTAGTAAATGGAATACACTTTCATCTTGGGCGAGAATGAGTTTTGGGAAAAAAATGTAAGGAGATTAGTAGTATGGTGGTCTGTTGAACATGGGAACCATTTTTGGTATAAATATGGATGAGGGCAGGCCCTCATTTTCCATGTGGACTACAGCAAAAGGAAATTGTACAGTATAATTTTCTTATTTGGTTTATCTTCTTTTACCTTCTTACTCTAGCAAGTGAAACAAAACTTGCATTCCCCAAGGCCCATAGATCCTAAGATTAGAATCTCTCACGAATAGGAAGTCACTGAATTGAGTGAACTTCTCAGAATCCTATCATGGTTTGACTGAAAAAAAACCTCACAAACCTTTGATTGGCAGATGATCTGTTCAGCTAGAGAGAAGGCACATATGCCAAGAAGACTAGGAAAACTTTCACACAACAAATAATCTAACAATAAATTCCCCAAATTACGCCAAAGCTCTTATATTTAGGCTCCATGGACCCTTTTAGTTGTGTCCTCCTACTGAACATAAAGCTACCCTGTAATGTTTTAATGGCCTTCCAAACTGGCAGAGCAGAGAACACTTTTAAGTCCTTATTTTTTAACTGTCAGGGACATAGAGGGAACTTTCCAAAAAACACAAACAAGCTTTCAAATGATCACTAAATGCTGAACCTCCAAGACACATACTTAAAAAAAATTTGCCCTTCATAATGAGAAAATGTAAAGTTTGTAGGAAAATGATAAAAACTCAAGGACTTCTAAAGAATTGCATTTCAGTTCTGCACTGAGTAACCAAGATGAAGGAAAATCATTCATGAATCTAAAAAGCAAAAATAGATGTTGGTCATTCTTGAGTTTAGGTTTTTGTTCCTCCTTTACTTTTGAGCCTGAGCACTCAAAACCAGCTAATTATCTGAATGCTGGTTATTGTTGTGCCAGTGAGAATGGACACCTGCCAAAAAATACTGGTCCAGTCTAACAATGATCTGAAACATCTTCTGATTAGTTATAATTTACAGAGAAAAAAAAGCGAAAATAAGAAAAAAAGAGAGAAAATCTGGTTCTGTCACAATTTATAACACTGTAAAGTGTCAATACTTTTTTAAGAGGAATTATTCTTTGTTGTTCCCTTTGAAGGAATACATATCAACTTTCAGAGTTATGCAACCACGTCTCACCATTTACCACATCATTATATTCCAGCACAATGGGGATGAGGATGATGACAACAGCTACTTTCTGTATTTGAAAAGTCTCTCTCAGAATTTACTACATGAGCTAGGCCCTGCTATTGCAAAGAGGTAGGCATGAAAAAAATTAAGAATTCCTCCCATTGAGCTTTAAGGATTCCACCCCTCCCTCTTTAAAATTTATTAGAATTTGGAAAAAAATTGAACTAAATAATTCTATTGTTAAAGCAAATCAGGAATTCAGTTTAACAACTGGCTCTTTTTCTGGCTCGTGCAACACTGACTGTCTGTTTTCACAGTATCTCCACGAACAATAGTCAGGGATATCCAAGTCATTGCAAAAGCTTACTGACAAATTGAGATGTTAGCCTGCTCCAGTATCCATGTCTGGAGTCCTTTGTTTAAAAAAAACCCTGTCTTTAATAGATCTTTGTTTAATCGCTGTTACAGAAAATAACCATCTGGCCACTGTGTAACATCAACAAATGTTGATGAACAAATCATTGAAACTTAGAGTCCACTTGCACACCTTCAATATACCTTCCATAGTGCCAAATAATCAGGAGCTATGCACTGCATGAGTGATTCAGGGCATTGATACTGTATGTCTTCTCTTTCCATATAGTTAATTGGCAGAAAGCAGTGCTTGTGAAAGCAACAGCCAGCTCCCCAGATGAGTGCATCCCAAGTACATGGATCTCTGAAAACATGTTAGGACCTACCTAGTGCTTGAGAGTAAGAAATGCTGCAACATCTGACCACCTGAACTTTGCACCTTACATGCCAGAGGCATGGCTCAGTGTCACAACACAATCCCAAGTCCCCTCTAAGAGTTCATTCTGTACCAGAGCCAAGCCACAGGACATCATTTGATGACCATCTGCCTATTTCATTGAAAGCAGTGGGCCAACATGCTCCAGAAATACAGTGTTCCTAGCAAACAAGCAATAAACAAGGGAGATCCCCTCCAAAATATTGCTGTACTTTGGGACACACTCCTAGGAGAAGAAACAAGGTAAAACACATAGCCAGTCAGAAAGCCAGTAACTCTTCACCACAGCAAGGTCACAAAACTACTGCAGTAACATGCATACATGTATTAGACAAGCTGCTGCAGACAGGGATGTCTGCAGATGTTTTAATATTAAATGTCCAAAGGAAATTCTGCAGAAAACATTTTCACTACTGGAGAGTTGAGCTGATTCCAACGGGATGAGGTTCAACACAGCCAAGTGCTGGGTCCTGCACTTTGGCCACAACAACCCCATGGGGAGCTCCCGGCTGGGCACAGAGTGGCTGGAGAGCAGCCAGACAGAAAGGGACCTGGGAGTCTGGATTGACAGGAAGCTGAACATGAGACAGCAGTGTGCCCAGGTGGCCAAGAAGGCCAATGGCATCCTGGCCTGTATCAGGAACAGCGTGGCCAGCAGGTCCAAGGAAGTGATTCTTCCCCTGTACTCAGCCCTGGTGAGGCCACACCTCGAGTACTGTGTCCAGTTCTGGGCCCCTCAGTTCAGGAAGGAGATTGAGGTGCTGGAGCAGGTCCAGAGAAGGGCAAGGAGGCTGTGAAGGGACTCCAGCACAAGTCCTGTGAGGAGAGGCTGAGGGAGCTGGGGTTGTTCAGTCTGGAGAAGAGGAGGCTCAGGGGAGACCTCATCACTCTCTACAACTCCCTGAAAGGAGGTTGGAGCCAGGGGGGGGTCAGTCTCTTCTCCCAGGCAGCTATCAGTAAGACAAGAGGGCATGGACTTAAGCTCTGTCAGGGGAGGTTTAGGTTGGATATGAGGAAGAAATTCTTTACAGATAAGGTAATCAGGCATTGGAATGGGCTGCCCAGGGAGGTGGTGGATTCTCTGTCCCTGGAGTATTTTAGGAAGAGACTGATCTGGCACTCAGTGCCATGGTCTGGGAACCACATCAGCAGTGGATCAAGGGTTGGGCTTGGTGATCTCAGAGGTCCTTTCCAACCTGTCTGAGTCTGTGATTCTATCATACTCACATGGCATCAGAACTTCTTGGCAAAAAATACTATACCAGAAACTATTTTCTACTCCAGATTGCTTTCATGTCCTATGAGTCTAATGTTTTTCCAGAAAAATGGAAAATGTAATGTTTACAACGGACTCTGATTCAGAAAAACACGTTTTTTTTCCATGTGACTTTGGATTAATTACAAAACAGCTCTAGTAGCTGGATTCCAGACAGATTACCCTCAATCTTAGTTCTGCCTCCCTGTCTCTGGCATCACTACCACTCATTCCCAATGTCTGATTTGTAACTCAGACACAAATGTTCAACAAACAAGGTAAGTCATCAAGTCCTCCTACAACTTATACTGTGTTTCCATTATGTAATATTTGGAGCAGATATCATTGCTCATTTTTTTCCTCCTTTTCATGACCAATTTCTCCTTCACCAAGGAGAGAAACTCCCTGCAGCACAGATATGATTCAGAAATGTAATATTTGTAAGATAAAGTTTAGATCGAACTATGTGCATTGGATCGGTAGTCACTTGCTGTATGCTTAAAGTTGATATAATTTTTTTGAGTAAAGCATGTAAAATAAAATTTTAAACATATTATTTTTTACATTATAGCTACAGCAACCTAAAATTTACTGTAATTATTCATTTAAAAACAGACCAGTAGAAATTTGTCTCAGTCATGTTCCCATAGCTAGTAATTGTAAAATACTCTCCCTCTCCTACAAGATAGGCTTCCACTTTTTACAGCTGTATGAAGCTACAAACTCTTTGATATAGAACAAACACAGGCAGAAATAAAGTCAGTAAAATAATGAGTTTTTAAAATTTCATTCTGCATTCTGGCATTAAGCTGAAACAGCTGACATTCTTCTTTCACATCTACAATTTATTCCACCAAAAGTCAATACCAATTAAAGGAAAATACTAAATTTCTATATGTATATTAATAGTTTTCATTTGGTTTCTTAAGAAAGCAATGCTTTTGTCTGTGTGTCAGTAACTTTTAAAAATTTTTAATCCATTGATCAAGCTAAATCTAATCTTCTGATCTGATTTCTTGGAAAATAAATTCTCAAAAACATGAAAATCCTGCAAATGCAAGTGCAAATGCAAAATCAGCAGGTATGCACAAGGAAAAATAGTCTTAGTACCAGAACTGGCAGGACACATAGGGATGGCTTAAGCCCTAATCACTTTTTCTTGGTGAAATCTGTAGGTCCTACCCAAGATGTAACAGAGAGTTTCACCTATGGAAGACAGTGGTGGCATGGTTACTACAAGTGCTGCAAACATGGGGAGGAACAGGACAGGAGAGGAGATGAAAAGTGGCAGACTGCAGGGAAAAGATGGGGTGTGGGGGAGTGTGAGACTGCAGTGGATGGGGGAAGGTGGGCAGATGTAGGGACTCTGAAGAGCATATACTGTATATACTGGTTTACTACACCAGCATATGAGACAAGCAAAAAGCACATGTCAGCTGGGCATGAGGAGATCAGTGGAAATTCTTCAGTCCTGTTGCTTGGTGAACGGATTGCCACACAGACACTGCCACATGTGCATGTTTGACACCAATGGATGCAGGAGAGGAAGCAGGCTACTCCTTAACTGTAGCACTGGCAAAAATGTTTAGAGCAAATTATGTAAATAGGTATATGTGCATATTTTTTTGCTCCTGTGTACAAGTCTAGTGACTAGAGGAGTCCAATCAGGTTTTAAGGCCTTGGCTCAATGAGTCCATTGATAAGATCAGCTCTGAATTTTAAGCCACACCACTTTCAAATTTCACAAATGTTTCCATGTGAGACATCGCAGCAACAGCACAGAATGGCAGAATTTTAATTTGGTTACAAGTTAAATAGGTGCAAAGAGGGCATTCTAATCTAGTCTCTCACAGTGCAGTCCTTTCTTTGGATTGCATGGTTTAGCAATTCCATCACTTATACAGAAAATAATATATTCTCCCTTCATTCTTAAATGTTTTGTTAATTATGGAAATTTATATTATTTTCTGAGAAGCAGAGGTTCTAGTCTTCACCTTTCACTTTGCACAGACAAAGTCTGAGATGCAAGTATTGTAAATACAAGCTCTGCAGTACATAATAAATGGCAGTCAGGGTAAGAGTCCCACTCACAGTAAGACTGTGGTTAACCACAATAGTGAACGCTGTTCTGTCATTCAAGATCAGATCACAAGTGCTGTGGCTTCATGAAGCAAGAGACTGACGTGATAAAATTTGGATCAAATGGGTTACTAATTAATCTGTAATGGCAACTGCAAGATGGCTTTGGTACCTCCCATCCTTTCTGTTCTGTTGGCACCCATGACTAGCCCTCTTGCAGCTGGCCCACTGCTATCACACCAATCCTCCTTTCCTCCCTGATACCTCTGCATCCAGATCATCACTGCAGCATTGCACCTTCCCTTTTATAAGCAGATGTGGGCTGGTCTTGTTCTTCTTTTTTTCCCCTTTTTCTTAGATGCTTGTTGAACTCAGACCCCTCCCCGCCAGCAACTTCTTCTGAGCCTAGGTCAGCCTCTCCTCAGAACTGCTACTCCTGAGACTGAAGCTCCTTGTCTGAGATCTTTGCTGTCTTTAGTAGCAGAGTGGGCTTTTTTCGTGTATTTATTTACTTCTTCCTTTAAATCCCTTTTCCACTCAGAAAAAATGTGTAGATTTTCTAGAATAAATTAAAATCAGGTCCCCTGTCTGTAAAGCCAAGAAGAAAATAGAAATAAAAGCATATTCTTATAAATCTACTCAGTGCATAATAATTGATATTATAATATTGATTTAAGGGAATTTTCAGCTAACACAAATAAAAAGTTGTTCAATTATAGTAAATCTTAAACTCTTGGCAAATATTTACTATTTCTATATTTATTCCAGGCAAACATGTAATGATGACACTTTCTTTCTCTTCAGACTTCCATAACTCAGAATATTTTTGCCAAACACATGAATGAAACAAACCCTTTTCCTTATTCTACCTTTCCCAATCTAAATAGGAAAACTATTTTGTGAACAACACAGAAGAGCACTCTGTATCAAAATACACAGTGAAGCTTCTATTGTAAGAAAAGCCTAAATATGGATTGCAGAATAATCATTGAAAGGAAATACGTTATCTGATAACTCAAGAATTCTGGCATGAAAATTATACATTGTAAATTTATTCCTATACGCTGTAAAGTTACATCATGCTCCATTGAATTAATTTTTGTGAGGTTTGTTTTATTGCTTTGCAAGTCTGAAAACAATCCTTTTTTGCAATGATAGTTACATTTAATGAGTTTTCATAATTTTAGATACTTTGCATTTAACGAAAATATACCTATAGCTCCTTAAGAACATTAAGAGTATTTGACACACACTAAGAACACTGAAATTCTGTAAATGCTGTAAAACAGAACATTTTATGTTGATAGAAATTAATATTAATTTATGTGCAATTATTTTGGGATTCATACATTTATACTGCACTATTTTAAGTGCATTTGAACTGCTGAGGTTCTGATCTTGCAACTGGTTCTGCAGCAATTGGCTGCTTTACCACCACAGCACAGCTCATAGTAGGATCATGTCATTAAAGAGTAACTATAAAAAACTGCCACCAGACTTAATATTAAGCCCCAGTGTTCCAGGTATTATTATTGGAAAACAGAGTGCTTGCATGTAGGCAAAAAAGCCATTCAGGCCATTGTGCAGAATGTGAATTTTTGGCTGAGACACAGCTGTTCACCCAAAGAGCTACAAACTAAAACTCTACTAGACAGAGGATGCTGGAGTTCAAGGACACGTGCAGAAATACTATAGGAAATCTACACAGGGGTAACTTGTTTTTTACTGAGTTGTTACCCACGTAGATGATGATTGGATCAGAACCTAAGTCTAGCATACTGCACACAGACACCACCATCTCTCACCTTCAGAAACACACTTTCAGTATGTACTATTGCTACACGCTTTTGACAGACAGTTATTGATTAACTGAACGGATAAAAAGATTAACAACATTGAAGCAGAATGAATTTCAGGGAGGTAATGCCATTTGTCAAGGAGATATTTAGTTTATGTATCAGCCACACCTCTGACAACATTAATGAAGCTAGAAATCGTTCTCCAATTGATACTGCAGGCAGGTATTAAAACCTATAACAACACTCTAGCAGAGTGGGTGTGAAAAGTTCAGGTCACAGAAAATAGATATAATTGACCCAGGTTTTTACTTCACAGAGTGAAAAGTTCATATACACATTTTGATAAAGACCCTGAAGGCCTTTATATAAATCAGATAGAAGATAAGTGATCCTAACTACAGATATCCAGTGCTGACAGAAGACATGAGGTAATTACAGAACTACTAAATGTCAAACTGTTTTATGGTATTCTTTTAGATAGTGATTATTGTTGTAAATAAGCCACTTTTCCAATATTAAGTTCAGTAGGTAATAAAATTTCATAACAGTTATTTCTTACCACCAGCCAACAGAGAAAAGAACAAAATCTCTTTTTTAAGCTAAACAGAATGGAGCATCAAGTGGGGAAAGAACCCACAAGTTACTCAAGCACAGGATAAGACTTTGCCCTGTTGCCCTACCATTGCTGCAACTCCTGTTTACAATGAAGGAGGTTCATATCAGCAGGGCTTCAAACTGAGAACACCAGTTCACACTGGAAATCAGTTACATAAATGTGTGGGTTTGCAGCACTACTATTGACAGTGACAAATGTGAATTGTTTCTTCCCACTTACCCTCCTATGCATAGGCATCAACTGGCCTTGCAGCATGGGCTGCTACTACTGAACAGTGATCAGAAAACCAGGTAAGTTCAAAGCAATGAGTTAGCTATTGAGTCCAACCTGCATTTTAACGACACTTGCACCTAAACAATTAAGATTCTTCTGTATTTTTAGGCAGAATATCATGCTAGCAAACTACTAACCAGATATGTAAGAATGTCAATTTTTTTAAATGGAGCACTGAAAATACATCATGAAAACCTATTTAGTTTTCCTTTTGTTCATATGCTGTACCAACACATTTCTCACTGAACTCTTATCACTCTTGAGTTTAGCATTTATACTACTCATGGTAACTAAGTACTTGTTCAAAGAATTTCCGAAAGCACACTGGCAAAGATGCTGATTTGGCTTACAAATCTTGCAGATTTGCAAGCTATCTTTAAAAACAGAAATATATTTGAGTACATTGTACAAGCTGAATAATTTTACTACAACAAATAGATTATTTTTACATCTACATAATCCTTGAGTGTATTTTTGTATTCTTTTTCAGAATGTCTTGCCACTTAAATAATTTTCAGTAGCTTCTTTTAGCTGACCTATTTTCTTCTGTTTTGTCCTGATGCAGGCAATAAATGGGACAAGCAATAAATTAAGTTTCACTAATATTTGAAAATCACCTTTCAATAGCCATTTGCAAGGCTCATTGAGCTTCTTGTTTCTGAGCATTTATTTTTAAATGTCTTTTTTCGGCTATACTTGAATTCCAGTTAATCCAATGAGACTTGTATCTTGCTTTCTTCAATGTAATATTAAAAAAAACCCTACAATGCTTGTGTTTTAGACTTCCTTTTAAGAAAGATTTGATTGCAAACACAAACAAAAAGCTTTTCTTCTTTTGTACTCCTTTATGATCTTCAAACAGGTTTCTATGAAAAGGACTAGTATTTTTTCAATTTTAAGCCATACTCACCTTTGCAGTTAGGAAAGACAAAAAATGAAATTTTCACATTACTATAATTAATTTTTGATTGTAATGCTACAGTATAATTTATGTTATGCTCTAATTACACAGATATGCATTAGAGAAAATACTTTGAAGAAAAAAAAAGCATTTGTTTAAACATTTTCATAATCACATTTGAAACTGTTGAGCAGTGGGGTCATATAAAAAACCAAAATGTACACAGATTTTAATACTGGCCTACAAGCTATTCTACTACTCTTAAGAAAGCCATGAGAGTAAAATATTTGGTCTGTAAGTACAGATGGTTTCAGAAATCTACCTTACTGAAAAACAGAAACAAAATAGGTGCAGCCCACAGAATGAGACAAGCAGCAGGCTGGAGGCAGAGGGGTGGGGAGAGATGGAAAGAAAGGAGAAAGGTGAAGCCAAAATTGAGTACTTTTTACAAAACCAGCAACAGCAGATTAGTTAAGCAATCCAGTTACCAAAACCAAATGAAACCTTTACTGCCAAACAGAACTAAGTTAAGATGCTCAGTTAATTCACCAGTTTCCTCACAACATGAGCATATCTTTTGAAGGATTCATATCTCTGGCAATGATATCAATATTAACTTGTGTGGCTAAATGGTAGCAATCTGCTCACCAGGGATCCATTGTAACCCTTCCCCTTTTCAGGTTACCAGACTGCTCTCTGTAAGATGGACAGCCACACAACAGTGTTCAGCTACCACAGTGGTTGGGTGCTGTCTGAGAACATAGGCATAGAAATAAAATTTGATGGGCTCAGTTTCTTTCCTTTGACTATGTAGGGGATCCAAACTGACTGCTGCACTAACACAAGCATTTCAGGGGCCAAAAGTTCAGACTAGTTTCATTCTACCTATTATGTGAGCAAAGTAAGACATGCTGTCAATAAGATCCCTCCAGTTACTTTTGACCATTATTTTTAAAAGTTTTGGTTTCAAACCTGCCCTACAACAGAAAGAAAATAGATTTGGAAATTGCCATCCACATTATTATACATTTGAGTATCCACAGTAAAGAGAAATCAAGTTTCAGGATCTGCAAGAGATCATGTAGATAACAGATATCATACAACACTTCTTAAGGAAGACTTTGCTCTTGATAACACTACCATCACCACCGGATGCAAACTGTTAGATGTCACTATGCTCAGGTTCAACTGCCTCAAAGAGCAGAAAACGACAAAATATTTATTTGCTACACTAGATATCAATACTGATGTAGAAATAATTTTATTCAACAACCCCAGTTTCATGTCTTGAAAGACTAGACATGTTTGTTCTAATTTCTGGTCAGCATAGGTTAGAAGTCCTCTGTAATTTCTGTAAAATAATGCACTGGTGGAACTTGTACACTTCAGAAACAACCAGCCAGCTTGCAGCATTTTCCAACATGTAGCTGAATTACGAAGAGAAATGTGAATTGGCTCTCCACAGAAATTATTGTCTATTTTTTTAGGTAACATTGGTGATGTACTATGTGGCTTGAGGCTTATTGTCTGACTTGTCCGTCTGTGTACTGAGTTTGTATTCTTAGTGGACAGATTTGAAGGAGACAAGATTGACATAAATAAAATATATGCAACCTTACTATCTTTAGTTATGCATATACATGTCTTCCCATCCCTCCTTTCTTTTAATGAGAATGCTTATTAGCTCTACTCCCACCATTAACTAATGGGTCTACTGTACTTTTTTAAAAAAGTAATACAAAACAGCCCTTGCTAATATAAGATACAGTTACTGAAGGAATCAACAACCCTCCAAAATCTGTTAAAATTATAAAGTATAATACCAGAAGGAGTAAATAGCTTACTAAAGTATAAGATTAGGCAGACTCTCTGTTTTCATTTAACCAGTCACTGTTACCTGCCTGGTTTTAATTTTAAAATACTAGTTGTGAACTCAACCACTGTTAAGTTCAAATATACTCAGATATGCTATAATCAGAAAAATCCATTCAGCTAATTTAAAAACAAAGGCAATTAAAAATTGGATCCTGTTATCATTCAGCTCAGAGGAAAAACTACTACTGTGTCAATTGGTCTAAGCTCCTAGTGAGCAGAGTGTGTACCCTAATATTTTGTTCCAAATTACTGTAATAATGATTTGCACAAGAATAGTATAAACACACTTAGCATGCTAGGACTAGTTTTTTTGGCATTGGATAAACTGTTATATTACAGAAATCCTTAGCAGCTTCTTACATTGTTGACATAGGTGTAATATAAAGAACTCTTTGAAAATCTCTGAATAATTACCTTGAAAATTACATGACATAACCTTCAATGCCTAATATCTTCTAAGAATTCTCATGCTACCTTTCTATGTATTCATTCAGAAGCTCCTAATTTTATATAGAAAGAACAAGATATTCACAATATCTAATTTTTTTGTCGTTTGATATACTTGAGAAAGACATTTTGGCATAGGTTCTACTTTCACATCAGAAAAAAATGGACTTCAGTCTGAACTAGATAGTCCAGGTATTAAAGAAAAAATGTACAGCTATAAGAAAAATAAATATTTTATAATCTCTTGGTCTAATTAGAATCACATTAGTTATAGAACAATGCATGTCAGCTTCACAAAACACACCCGCTGATGTTGAAATTTGTATTACTTAAACATATATGCAAACACTAAATTTCCAAGTTGTCATGGAGTAGGATGTCAGGAAGATTCACCTATGTTAATTTCATGTGTTCTTGCAAGGTAAACACTGCCTTTTGAGAAGAAAAGCCCTTAAAACGTCAGAAAAGTTACTAAATGATGTGCACGTAAAATTTGACGCAGGAATACCAGCAGCCCCTGATACAAATATGGTATGAAGAGCAAATAAGAAGATTCAGGTGCAATAAAAATATAGACACTTATTCCTGATGGGACATTTTGCTACCTTTTTGAAGACTCAGGAAGCTACATGGCTTCTTAAAAAGCTTCTGGAGAAGATTTTTACCACTCTCCTGTCTGAGCTCAGTGCCAGTTCCTCCAGCTGTCAACTGATGTTCTAGTAGAAAAGGTTTTTGGAAGTTTTAGCAGATTTCAAAAGCAGCTGAATACTACAAATTGTTAACCTGAATCTGAATACTCATCCACAGATGCACCCACTTTCAGAATCACCATCTCCAGGGGCTGGCTTTGGCAAAGATGTGCAGGTGGCAGGTTTCTCTGCTAAGTCTTCATGATCTAGACTTTACTGGACATATAACTGAGATACACTGCCTCACACTATGTGCCACTTCTGAAGTTTTATGACTTTTTTTCAATCATTCTTAGGAGCTGATTCTGTAACAGCATAAATTTATCTTAAAATCTTCCTACTTCCCCCTTCTCCTTCTCTCACCTTGCACCAATGTCCTGTGTCAGAAGTGCAGACTTTAAAAAGGTATTCTGGGGTTAAATGACTATAAGGAAGAAACTCTTTACTGTGCAGGTGGTGACAGACTGTCACAGGTTGCCCAGGGAAGTTGTGGGTGCCTGATCCCTGAAGTGTTCAAGGACAGTACAGGGTTGCCCCTGTACTCAGCCCTGGTGAGGCCACACCTCGAGTACTGTGTCCAGTTCTGGGAGGAGATTGAGGTGCTGGAGCAGGTCCAAAGGAGGGCAACCAGGCTGGTGAAGGGACTCGAGCACAGATCCTATGAGGAGAGGCTGAGGGAGCTGGGGGTGTCCAGCCTGGAGGAGGCTCAGGGGAGACCTCATCACTCTCTACAACTCCCTGAAAGGAGGTTGTAGCCAGGTGGGGGTTGGTCTCTTTTCCCAGGCAACTATTAGCAAGACAAGAGGGCACGGTCTTAAGTTGTGCCAGGGGAGGTTTAGGTTGGATATTAGAAAGAATTTCTTTACGGAGAGGGTGATGAGGCATTGGAATGGGCTGCCCAGGGGGGTGGTCTATTCTCTGTCCCTGGAGATATTTAAAAAGAGACTGGATGTGGCACTCAGTGCCATGGTCTGGTAACCGCAGCGGTAGTGGATCAAGGGTTGGACTTGATGATCTCTGAGGTCCCTTCCAACCCAGACAATTCTATGATTCTATGATAGGTTGGATGGGGCTTTATGGGCCCTGGACTAGTTGAGAGGTGTCCCTGTCCATGCAGGGGATCTGGAACTAGACAATCTTTAAGGTCCCTTCCAAACCAAACCAAACCAAACCAAACCAAACCAAACCAAACCAAACCAAACCATTCTATGCCATCTACATGTTCTTACAGGAGTTTTTAATTTACTACTGAATGAAGAATCATTATGACTCCATAGAAAGAACACCAAAACTCTTTACTAAGAGCTTTATTTTAAACTCTGTACTAGCCATGGCAGACATTTACAAACTGCATCAATTTTACTATTCTTGCTGCAAAGACATGCAGTGGAGTTATAATGCATGAAGCTATTTCTAAAACAGGCAGTAATACTGTAAAAGCAAGTTCTATAAAGCACAGATGCTTATCTCTTTCATTAATTAGGCAAGAGACCAGCCAACTTTCCACTTGCAAGGGGTCCATGTATATTTTCCTATTTTGTTTGTTTTTATATTTACTATTACAAACTGTAAGAATTTTGCTGCTTTTAATCTTTCCACTCTCTATGAATCACCTCAGTTATCCATATTTTAATCATCTGAATTCCAAGAATAGTACTGTACCAAGAAATGCCAATTAAAGAAGAAATGAGGTAATACATAAAATGATTCTTCATTAAATACACAAATACTTAAAAGTAAATTGAGTTTAAAGAAAATAGAACTCCTTGGTGCAGAAGCACCCTCTAATGGCTGTCTGCTGACTGCTCTGAATAACAACTGGAAGAGCAATTTATTAGCTCCCCTCAAAAAGGAAACTAAGAGACAAGAGAAACAGAAATGTTAATAAACATACGTGCAGACAAACATATTCACACTTCACACATTCTCTGAAAAAAAAAAAAGAGCCAACATAAATCTAATAATTTTTTAAATTAGAGCCTGTCTTTACTTTAAAAAAATATTCTCAATTTAGCAGGTGAAAGAGCTTTTTAAGTTTGCCCAGGTTTCAAACATTCTTCAAAATTTTAAGATAAACAGAAATTGACTTTCCTATCTTATCTCAATTAACTTTTACATAAGAAAACTAGTCTGCAAAGGCTTTAAGAAAAATTATATACTAAGTGAAAATCATAAAAAAATTTGGGCTGAAAGGAACTTCCAAGTCATTGGGTCCAACTCCCCACTCAGAGCTCACCAGCTCTGAATTAAGATTCCAGTAGTGAAAAACCCCAAAAGAGTTATACTTTCTTTTCATGCTAAAGCTGTACTGGAGGCAGTGGAAATGTAAACTATTTCTGCTGTCTATAAATATGCCTTAAAGCCTTCTATTCTATGGCTTTGCTTTTTTTTTTTTCTGAAAACACACAAAAGTTGCTCATATAACTGCAGTATTTTACCTCCCCACTAGTACCTGTATTTAGCATAAAATCCTTTATTATTAACTGTTAGGTATAATATCTTACTGTTTGTACAAGGCCAATGGCAGATAGAGCAGTTAATAATATGAAAGTAATGAGGCTATCTGACCAACTTGCTTCTCAACATCACTTTTCAAATCTCTTTGGGCTAAATTTTCAGCCAGTGTGTGGGGAATTAGCCATAGAAATCCCATTAACGTTAATGAATGTTCCATGGTTAACTCCCCATGCTGAAGACTTACCCCTATATCTCTAAAATAAATATGTGCAGATGCCAAAATTCTTTTTATGGAGCCTGAAGAAATTAAGGACTCCATTCTGAAATAATTGACTTAGGAAAATGTATCTTTTTTCCCTCATGGATCATCCTCTACATATCAGAATGGATGTAGCGTGTTCACTATTCTCATTGAAAAGATTATCCAAAGTTCATGTTTACTGCATAAAGGCTGAGTTTAAAAAATTGTAAATTTTACAAAATTAATGTATATATTGAGTCGGATTTGTCCCATAGTTTAATACGCAATGCACTGGTTGAACAGTATTCAGTATCATTAAGTACAGCACATATTTGTAAATGTATTTGTTTAACATTCTGAAGGAAAGTTTTTAGTTTGAAAGAACTGGAAAGTATCCCATATCCCTACAGAAAGACACAATACAACTAGGACAACATAAGCCTCAGCAAGCACTGGCTGAGTCACTGTTTCAAGATGGTAGAGGATGCTTGTTACATCAACTAGGAAAATAAGCTGTGCAGGGCTTCCAGGATCAAGAACAGATGCTGCCCTCCGTTTTTCAAAAGCTGGGGAATTAAAGGAGGGAGGCATATTTCCTTCACCTGTTCAATTCCCATTTGCAAGAATATACCCTTGCTATTTTTTAAATTTTAATTTAGAGGCCTACTTGCCAGCATAAGCACATCATTTCAAGCTCCATGACAGTTAAAAAAAAAATACCAAAACAACTTCTTTGGCAAAACTATATTAGATAAATTATAAAATGTTTGCTTCACTGGTATTAAAGTACATGCAGAACTGCTGTATTTATCTGAGAGCTGCAACTGCCCATAAAGGTATTGACCTTTTACTATACGGAGATTCTTTCAGGTTTCTGATGCATTTTAGAGATGTCTCAATACATTAAGTCAATGACCTGCTTTAAACCTTTTATGCACTTGCTAAAATGTGGGAAACAGATCTTCAGTAACACTCTTTTCATACATGAAAATTTACCTTACCTTCCTTAAAATTACAATTCTTGGAGATCATACTGGAACAGGTCAGGTATAAAACCCGACTGTCTGCATCTTCCCTAAAAATAGTCCATTAGTCTATAGTGTTAGCACTATAGCCTCGAAGAGGACAGTCTACTTCCTCCCTGAATTCAGAACCAAAAAATAATTTGCCTGGGCAGGTGTTTTATCTGAAAATAATATGCCAGCTAAATGAAGATAGAGAAACCCCCCTGAAATTATGCACTGAAACCACATTTGAGAAAACTAAGTCAGGAAAAACCACAATCCTCCTGGTTATACATGGAGCTGAAGATGGCACATTTAGATTGAATTTCTTTTAGCTTGTGTGCAGACTCTTAAAATCATTTCTAGATCAAAGATTAAATATGTAGTCCTCCTAAGAACATCAAACTATGTGACTATAAACCAATTCTCTTTCAATAGCAACACATTTAGACATGTTCTCTCATTCCATTGAAAGGTTTTTTCATGCAAGTCTTTCACAGACAAAATAAAAAGGGAATTTTCCTGGTGGTATTCTTCACAAAAATGCTTTCAGCTAGAACTAGGGAATCTGGAATGAGGTAAGGCCAGGCTGGTGGGGGTGGGGAAGAGAATCAGTCATGTAAACAGGTTTTATATTGCATTTATTACAAACACCCCTTATTTTCACTTGCTTCTTTGGAAATTAGCACAACCATGACTGGATTAATTCTCTGTGGGTTTCCCTCTGTACTATTATAGAGCAGTCATGGGAAAACTCAGCCAAATGAGTATGGCTCTAGTGAAGCCATACATCTAGGAGGAAGGGCAATCACCAGAACACAGGGTTTGTCTAAAATAGACATTCAAAGAGATAGATAGGGCACTTAAGCTGACCTCCCCGAAGTGATGTCCTCATACTTTAATTGAGCTGAATTTTTGATGTTTTATGTCACTCTAAATGAAAAGGAATAATGTTATAGAGAATGTTTGTTGGTTTGCTGTTTTTCCAGACACATTCCTACCTATTCGCCAGGCAGCCTGTCACATCCATCCTTCACGGCACTGCTTCACATCTGAGCAGGTCTTTACATCCATACCTGTGTTCCCTTTACAGCTTCAAGACCACATGGACCAGATGAGACCTCTCTCTTTAAAGGGTTGTAAGTCACCTAGGAATATCTCTCTCTTCAGTATGATGAGAAGCACTGATATTATAGCAGGCATGTCTTTCTCACACCTACAGATCATGACAAAGGCAGACTTTGACATGCCTACTGCCACATCCAACATTTCCCTCCCAGATGGTCCCAGAGAGGGACACTATCCCAGTAAACAGCAGCAGTGCTGTTCGTCCAGTGGTTTTCTGAACACAGCCTTCAACATCTCCTAAGAACCTGGCTCAAGACAATGTACTCCAGCATCAAGACACCTTGCAAAAGTTTATTTGTAGCTACTAAACTGCTAACATCTCTTCTCCTCTGACCTGCTCTCCTAATGATAAGCTTACCACTATCAGCTGGAGGGCTTAAGTATATTTTTTTGTACTTGATGCTGTCCACCTGTGGCATCCTATGAAGTACTCTTTCTCCTCAAAAGTTCTGTTTGCATAGCGTAATGTTAGGAGGGGAGAGAGGATAGGCACTTTTAACTTCCCAGTACCACTTCAGTATGTTGAGCACCCTGTTTATGAAACATCCACATTGCTGCTGCATTTCACAGCAGCCTCCTCCCTAAAAGCACTGGAAATTTCCACAACAGTCCCAACAGCTGATTTCCCAATATTCAGCTAGTTTGCAACTGACTGACATCAAGCAAGTGTGAAGAGCTTTTAGATGGTAATGGCAAAATGCCTGTTGGTGCTGCCAAGAACTCTTCTATTTATCTGTGGCAGCTCTGGAGTGAGTTGAGAGGTGGACAGTGGCCTATGTTATGCTGAATTTTTACTTCCATCACTGGCCATCTAAGTTGTGTATCATTACACTGCCTCCCCATACTTAACAGCAACTAGACCATCTACCCCTAAAGCAGTTCTCCACAAAATAAAGCTGCTTCAAAAAAACGTCCCGGGGAAGTAAATACTCTATTCATCTACCCACTCCTCCTCCTCCTTCGTTAGCTGCATGGCCACAACTTCAAAAGCTCTATAAAATCATGGAGCAAAAAACCCACCTCTCTACATGACTACACATGCACAATCTTATTTGCATTAATGATTATAATGATCTATGATATAAGATCTGTGCTTACAGTAGTTCAAAATAAAATGGCAAAATTAATGGACATAGGGAAAGGAACCATATAAGTCTTCCAGATCATTCCTAATCCTAAAATTTCTCCAAGTATTGTAGATACTGACATATGAAAAAAAAAACAACCATAAACATGTAAAAAGGTGATTGATCCACAGCATGCGCCTGAGTAGCATAACATTGTACTGTATTGGGTTGTTTAGTCTGGAGAAGAGGAGGCTCAGGGGAGACCTCATCACCCTCTACAACTCCCTGAAAGGAGGGTGTAGCCAGGGGGAGGTTGGTCTCTTCTCCCAAGCAGCTATCAGTAAGACAAGAAGGCATGGACTTAAGCTCTGCCAGGGGAGGTTTAGGTTGGATATTACGAAGACATTCTTTACAAAGAGGGTGATCAGACATTGGAATGGGCTGCCCAGGGAGGTGGTGGATTCTCTGTCCCCAGAGGTTTTTCAGAAGAGACTGATGTGGCACTCAGTGCCATGGTCTGGTAACCACAGTGGTAGTGGATCAAGGGTTGGACTTGATGATCTCAGAGGTCCTTTCCAGCCCGGATGATTCTGTGATACGGGTCCTAGATCCAGGATATGCAGTGGTTAAATTACCAAAGTAGGAAACACAAAGTATGTTACTCTGTCATACTGAAGTTATAGAGAAGCATTTCAGTTTGATACAGTAAAGTTGATCCAAACAGAGTTAACAAACTATTCTGGTTCCCCCAAGTGCTCTTCATATCTGACACCATCTTTCCATACAGATCCTTAAGAACTTGGAACAGCCTGGGATACTGCAATTTTTGCACTGATACATGTTTTAGCACTTTTTAAGGCAATTTGTTTCAATGAAGTGTGGTAGGTGTCTTGGTCTTTGTCCTTTCCAAGGATTTCTTCATAAGATGTGCGATATTAAGCAACCACATTCCTAATTTGTCAGCCTTCTTTCAAGATTGCAAAACACACACCTAAAAATATTCCATTGCTCGATCACGCTAACACAAGTCATATTAATTAAGAATATGTTTGTGTAATTACATGGGAGAAGTGCTTTGCACAGCAGTTAAAGTACATGCAACATCTATAATGAGCAACCCTGTGTGTAAGATATTATTACAGAACAGGGTTCTTGGTCTGAAAGGAAGAAGTAATTTAAAAATTGATGCCAACTCTTTGGTGTTTTCTAGGTCACATAAATTGTTATTAGGATTTGATATATTAAATAACAAAGCACATGAAATCGTGTTTTATCTGACTCAGTAGGAACAATCATTCCACAGCATTTGCTGAATAAAGCCAAACACATTTCTTCTAACAAGATAATTTTGAATGTATCATTTATATAGAACAGCAGATTCAAATAGCTATTGCAACGTTTTGTTTTAACCACTTAAGCTAAAAGAATACAAACTGATACAATCGAATTTTCACATCCTAAAGTTCTAATAATACTTTGTTTAGAGCTAACTCTATAGATACAGATACAATAGAGTTGCACACACTCTGTCATCAAGATTTGCATGCTAAAAAAGCAGCTAGCAGGACAGTCTAGCTGTCCTTTGGCAAGCAAGCTCACCATTTACTGCTTGAAACAGGTAGCAATACATAGAAACAATGTGCATATGCTTAGCAAAGCCTTTTAAAAAATATTTTCTTTTGAATTTTAATATCAAAGTATTCCAAAGCTCAATTATGCTTCATTAGTGAAACTGTGACTATCCCACTTAATTATTTTAATATCTAAGGATTAGATGAGGAATGCAGAATTTTGGTAACCCAGACAATGAAGGAAACACACTGACTGTTCCAAGAAAAGGAAGAAAGAAAAAAAAAAAAGCAGGGGAAAAAAAAAAAAAAAAAAAAAAAAAAAAAAAAAAGCTGTATTTCACGTTTTGAGCCAATCAACAATGAGCCACAGGTATTGTATTACAGATGATTGCTTTAATCCTAAGGCATTTTAGGGTGTATTTGAAGTAACACAAGGGAAGCTTGTTTTGATATATTCACAATATGAAGCTGTTAGGAGATGGCTTCTAGATGCACACAGTGCGAGTTAAAGCTCTGTCCCTCCTTTGAAACCAAAAGAGGTGAATACTTGGAAGTAGACTTAAAGTCAAAATAACACAAGAATTTATCACGCAGCTCTTTCCTGAGATACCTTTTTTCCTTCTGCATATAACAAAACCAGAACTACAGGCACAATCTCCTTCATCCTATGTTACAAATCTTTCATTTGCAACTCCTAACTTCTCTGTACATACTTCTCACAAGTTTTTTAACACCGTTTTCACCTTCACAAACTTCAGAAACTTAACAGAAACGCAACTTTACACAATAGCACCATCTTGTGTTTAAAACAGCAACTTTCAATCCTCTAACTTCCTTCACTCACAGTTGAAAAAATAAAATTAAATGAGCATATTTCTTTCTAACAAAACTTATCTCCCTTTCTTCCAGTCTGCATGTATCTTTCATTTCCAAACTTACCTACAACACGACCTTTGTGAGCATATTCTTAATTTAGTTACAAGCTAGTTTTCATTTAAAAGAAATCCTAGGTTCTGATGGATGACTTGTTTTGTGAGCAAAGTCAATAAAATTATCTCTATAGCACAATTTAACTGGTTGTTTAACTGGAAATCAAGCTACATGCATAGATATGTTAAACCATTATTCAAGAAAGTAAATTTCCTGAAAAAATAAAAGTCTTGAAAAAACGTTTACTTAAAAGATTAAAGGCAGGTATTATCATATCAGAAAAATGCATCATTAAGTGCTCAAGCTTCTTTCATTGCTATAGGCAGGCTGGCAATTCAGAAATGTCAAACCACCTTACTAACTTATAAGAGTACTTGAAGTTGTGAATAACTTCACAAAACTTCATCTGCATGACCTGAAATACAAATAATCTTCACCAGCTTGACTTTTCTTTCTGGAGGTGGCGAGGTAACTGCAGCAGAAACATTTCAGTTGCTTAGGACTCTCTGTATTTTTTCTTTAAAACAAGTTTCAAATTTGTAGGGTGGATCTTTATCTTTGAAACACACCTCCTATAATATCTAAGCTGGACCATTACAAAAAAAATCCATCTCTGGCCTTTGGTGGGAAAACCACCATGTTGTTTGTAACACCTCAAACCAAAAAAACCCAGCTTTGGCATATAAGGTCCACAGAAGTTCCATTCCTACTCAGGATGCTCTGGTCTCCCTGTTCTAATTGCTAAGTAGGCAGTACCTAACCCTTCCAGCTCCTTCCTAAGGTACTATGCACCAATCTCTTTAGTCTCCTGTGTATCAAATAAAAAAAACCCACAGTATTATTCCCACACAGGTTTAGTCCAATCCACTCTGGATACAGGAATTCCAAAAACCTTTCCATTTTGCTTGCTTCCAAATTTGGAGACATAACAAAGACCCCAACCAGAGCTCCCAAGCCCCACAACTACTTTCTCCCCATTTCAGGCACATCTGATCCCAAGAACAGTTCTCACATGGTGTTTTAGGTGACACGTATGTTTTGAAACGTTTAGTGCTAATTAAAGAAAGCACAGATATATTCTCTATCCCGTAATCTTAGTTTAATTCTATGGTGGTTAATGCAACCCCAGCCACACATTCGACACCTCACCTTCAACATGCAGTGCAGAAATTCTCTGCCCTTCTTAAAATGCTGAAGGACTTGCACTGCAGTATTCTCCAACCCAATAATCTCTCCTCCTTTCCCCAATCTAAATGGTTAATATTTCTCCTCTGTCTCATATGCTCCTCTTCAAAAATCTAACCCCTGCTTCAGATGCAATCCTTTTCTCTGTTCTCCTCCTCCACCTGCTAATTTCTTTATCTCCAGCAAGCGTTTGTGTAATTTATTTTCAAAAAACCCCAGATCTTTTAAATTGCTGGTTATACTAAAGTCACATTTGCTCAATAGAATTTAAGGCAAAAATCTAAAAAGGCAAATTTTATAAAAAAATACCTAAACTTTTTCATAGATAATAATGAAGGATTCCACTGCATAGTATTTGAGCCCCCCTTATTTAGTCAGTCCCCATGAGTCATCAGTTTTCTCCAACCTTTTTGTGCAGTGTTTTGCACACATTCTTAATAAACCTTTTGCCTTTTTTTAATCCAGGGGGGTCCAGGAGTCAAAGTCATTAGTTTAAGGGAGACATGGCAAAGCAGGAATTCAGGGGTGTGTTTAACATACCCGATGACACATCACTGATAATATACCTCTTAAAAGATTATGCTGGGTAGAAATGGCATTCATTACAGGCATTTCCAAAATTCCAGCATAGATTCCTAATAGAAACAATTTAATTAGGTGGATATCCTGTCCCTCAACTTATTCTTTAGAACCTTCAGCATAACATTACTTTGCTTGCTACAAGACAACACAAAACTGATTCTCAGCAACTGTGAGGCAACACCCAGATGCCCATCACCGAGGGTCTTAAAAAAAATAAATAAATCAAAACCTGTTGATTTACCTTCAGTTGTACTGGTACAACCATTTATAGGGCCATACAAACAAAAAATATTAAATTTAAAACCCATTCAGTTCTCTGAACCAGCCCATCAGGCAACCATACAAATAGTGTAGCAGCACAAGTATGACAGTGATGCAAGAAGAAAACAAGCTGTGTCAGCTACCAGGGCTGCCAAAAGGACGCCTCTTAAAACTGCAATCTCAGGAGAGAGAAAACATGAAGCAGGTATCTGTGAGGTGTTTTCAGCTGGAGACAGTTGGATACAACAGTTCAGTGAGGAGAGGATAAGTCAGAATGTAACTGGAACAGTCTTATTACTCCCCAGCAGAGTTGTAGAGGGTGAGTGGGCAGTGTTACCATGCAAGCCTGTCTTCTGTTGACTACCTAAAAGCTTTGACTGGGCAGGGATGCTTTACCCTGAGACATCTGTACATGTTCTTTTCCTACTGTTCATCCCCCTGGACTGCAATACCAGAGGTGTTGCAGAAGAGCTTCCAAACAACTACAAGTTACAGCCTGGCATATTAAGAGAAACCAAAACCAGTCAATTTACATTAATAGGCCAGACTATAATCTGGGATGATTCAACTTGTTTTAATAAGCAGCAGAAGCTGGAACAACTAGAGGCATCTCACAGTGAGATGTTCCTCACAAACTGAGCCATGCTTGCACATTTTATTCTCATATTCTGCCCATTCTCTGTTCTCCACATGGCAGGAAAGGGAAATAACCTTCTGTATGCTATGTGCTTTGGAAGGCAGAGGCAGATCTTGCACTGAATTACAGGCAGATAAATAGAAACTTTCTCTCTCTTTCTCTCTCTCTCTCTCATTTATTTTTTTTTCTTTTTTTTCTTTTTCCCCCTTTTCTGAAGAAAAGGAAGCTGGAGACAGTGCATTAAAGTTTAATCAGTTTAACCACTGAAGGCAAAGGCGTAAATGAACTGAAGACTGTGAAAAATGTTTTTGCCTTCCTAAATAAAATGAGATCACAGGTAATCTGAAAATAAAATCCACTACACTGCTTGGTCCTAGCCTAGAAAAATGAGGTACACCATGTCAGATGAAAATCAAAAGGCACAGTTAGGTAGAGATGAGCACAAGGTCACTCGATAACTCACATCTCTGTGGACTGAAATGTGATAAAGGTGACAAATTCCTAATGAGGGTGATGTGGATAACAAAGGTGAGGACAAAGAAAAAAAGAATCTTATTTTGACAAGCAGATATACTAAACGCTGCTCAAGCTTGGGCTTGTACAATGAAACGTGGAAGCGTGGCAGGGACTAGACAGAAATCCCTGCTAGGATGAAGGCCTTTCACATGAGACTGCCACTACCCAATTCCTAGAAAAACAAGCAACAGTAGAACAACCAAATACATCTTGCTGATCAAAAGATCATAATAGGAGAGAACTGTCACTGAATGCATGCAAATGCAATTGCATTTACATGCATGTATCAGAGCTATGACTCCTATTCAACATAAACTAATTGATCCTGAAGAAGTTTAAAAGTTTCAGAACTTTCAGTCTTCATTTGGGTACTTTATAAAGCAGAAAAAAAAACTTGATTTCAAAACTCCTCATTTCCATGCAGGTAGAGGATACCTGTAAATAAATCCCTTTAAAAACATCTAGGTGAACTAGACAGCTAAGCATTGCAGTACCCATGGTATCAAGTTGTTTACTCTTTATCTACATTGCTTTTGAATGCAGATACTGAAGGATTGAGGGAGAAGACCATGGAGACAATTGCTGTAGTAATTGCTGTACAACTGGGCTCCAGTTCTTGAACAGGGCAGATTATAACAGGAGAGATGCAATAGCTCTCATTCCAGTTGTCCACTTAATTCTCATTTTTCTTGGGGCGAAAGGGTTCTCACCCTCTTGCAGGGTGGCTCAGCTACTTGTGAAATTATTATTTCACAGTTCTGAACTGATGCAAGGTACAGCTCAGTGCCAGTGGTTTGCAAGCACCATTTTCCAATTTTAGCTTTCCTTAATTTGCCAACCCACAATCTGTGGAGATTCTATGTAAGCAACTGAACTGTCCCTTTAGCAGAGACAGCACAGTAACCAGAGAAACTATCACGAGGTAAACTGTCCCTAATTGTCATTCACATCCTGGAGGCACCCCTCATGCCTCTGTAAGCCCCAGTTTAAAAGCAGGAGCTGGTGGCACTCTGGGTGATTAATGCATACCTTCACTTTAAGAGAAGCCTGAAGAAATTGCTACAGGTTTGATGGGTCCATCAAGCTGACCACTTAATGGAGATGGTCATACATAATCTTTCTTTTCCAAGTTGGTTTACATAGTGAATATGAAGTAAATAGCCAAAATTTCAGTGCATGCAGAAAGGGGATTTGAGATAACAAACTCCTTCTTAAAAAAAAAAAAATAAATAAAGAAAAAGTATTCTAAGCAGTATCAATTTGTACCTGTGCTGATTTCCTAGAGAAGGAAGACATTACTGCTGTATTCCACCACTCACTTTCACACACAGTGAACTCAGATTTTCTTCACCAAGGCTTTGACACACATGGAAGTCCCAACAATATGAAGACCAGCCTAATTCCAAGAATTCAGTAATAAAAGTAACAATTTTAAGAAAGGAGAACCAAAAGCAGTGCTGAAACATGTTATCTGAAACAATTTTCCAGGTACTCACAGAAGGGAAGAGTGACTGACTGTTTTCAGGATTTGTGTATTGATTGATGAAGTATGACTCAATGTTAGAGATGGTTTTGCTGCCAGGCAGAAAACTGTCAGAGCAAAGGCTAAAGGGAATGGGAACGGTTCTCTGTGTATGCTGTGGCAAACACTTCTTTTTCCATGCTAGGAAAAAGTCTGCTATCAGGCAGTCTGTTGCTCTGCACTATTTCAGGCCATCCAGTTTTACTCAAGACATTTGATTTTTCTTTTCTTCAGTTTCAGACTTCATTTTCTCTTTGTAGCTCTCATTCCACCTGACAGAACAAGGCAGACCTCCTGCTCTACCTTACAGCCTCAGGCCACACTGGTCCAGACATCAACAGGATCAGCCAGGATCAGTCTTTATGAAGAAAGTCCAGCTGTGTCCAGAGTGCCAGGAGTCTATTTCTGCTCAATTTTTATTTTTTTTTTTTCCCCTGGGAGGAAGGCTCATGTGCAGGCTGGTCACTGTTCCAAAAGTAAGACAAGTGCATTCACTAAAGATCCAAACTTTGGAAAAATAACTATTGAACATGAAGGTTTCAAAAGAGAGAGGCAAATTCCAGTTTTCCAAAATCTTATTTAAAATGTCTGCTCCAGCCAATGGAGATGTCAGTAATATCACATTCTATGATTCTGTCTGACTTTGGGATGTGGGAAAAACCTTCAAAAATTGTAAGAGAAGGAAAGCCCTCAGAAATTTTCCCTAGCTTCATCCCTAGACAGAAGGCAAAATCTTTTTGCTTTCTTCCAAAGAATAATAGCCAAAGACAAAGACATAACAAGTACTTCAGTTACAGCAGCTCAAGTCACAAGCAATTGAAAGTAAGTTCTTACAACAAAGAATTAGGCAACATTTGTGGCCTCACATACAGCAAATCATTCAGCCCATTGAACAATTCCATATGCAGTTACATATTTGGAAATGTCATTTGTTCTTTATATCTGTCTAAGGGACTCTCAGATTTATGTGGACTAGGATATAGATGTTATGCTGCACACAACATCTAAGTAAAGTATACAAATGGCAGCAAATAAAGCCTTCCTAATTCAGTATTTTGAAGGAACTACATTAGTCTGTATTAAAAGAGTATTTTAGTACTCAATGAAATTGTATTTACTCTCTATCCTTAAAAATGCTAACTGCAGTTTTGGTATTCTCTCATAAACAGAATGCTAACAAAAAACCCAAAAATTTTATATTTAGGGTTACCTTTCTCTTGAAAAAAACAACAATGAATATTTTTTCTTCAAGGCTATTTCTTATATGTACCATTACTAATATCAATATCTAAACAGTATTTAAATTAATTACCTGAGCCAGAAGAGGACCTGAATTCTGATTTAACCAGCAATAAAATTATTCTTTTTTCCACAAAGAAAAAATTGCTCACAATAAAATTATTGCCTCAAATCTTCCCTCACCTCCAAAACCAATCCTAATATTGCATTACATTTCCTCCTTCTTCTGCAGTTTAAGAATGTTAACCGTGCTTGTGTTCACAGTGACAAATACAGATGACAACCAAGGAAGCAATTACAATAGATGTCTGATCTGTCTCCACTAAAAACATACACTTCAGCTTCAAAACAATATGCCACTCAAGTTGAGAAAACCTTACCTGACACTAAAATTACCAATGTTTTTCATGTCTGAACACATTTTTGGACTAAATTAATCACACAACTCTTGCCTTTATCTACTCTTCTAAAAGAAAAAAGAACATTTAGCAGCTTAAAAAGCAAGACCGTGTAGTGCATTTCTGTCACTTTTTCTTAAATGGAGAGTTCTGGGCACTTGTAAACTGTGAAAATTATTAATGGTATCTAGATTCTTGGTGGATTTCACTGGCAGTTGGCGTTTGCAGCTTTGAAGTCTCCTCCAGGTCTGTCATTTGGTAAGGCTGTTGATGGGTGCCTGGGGTGCTTTGTCCTCCGGGAGGCTATTTTCCTTTAATTCATCTCTGATTAGAAGCAATTTATGCATTTTCATCTGTTTTATGTAAAGATCAAAGGGATCATGGATCCCAATGTTGACCCTATTATAGGCAAAAGAGACTGGCTGCACATTTTTGCTAGGTTTCAGTTTAAGCCTCAAAGCACCCGTTCATACTACTCAGTTCTTGATAGATCTCTCAAACCAGCATTTTTAATGGAGACCAATTGATACCTATTCTCTTTCCTGTAAATACATGCACACTTTTATATTTATATAAAACAAAGTTGTGGGTGAAATTCCCGTTTTCAAATCTGCTAAGATAACTATTTGCCCAGTGAGAACAAAGAGATAAAAGATCAGATTCAATATTGCTATAACAATACTTTGAATCATCCCATTGATAAATTTGTGACACTTCATCTAATCACAAGCTGAGTTAACTGACTGCATCTGAAAGTTCTTTCAAAGCTTTCTAATTTTTTTCTGTCTTCAAGTTACATACAGACTTACTTTTAGGCAAGTAGAAATTTTTCACAACACAAAGACAACCTTAAAATGTATTCCAATGCAATCAACATTCAGTAGCCATTGATAGTAATGACATTAACATTGTTGCCATCAACACAACAGCAAGAACACAGAAGCCGTAAGTGAAAGCAACCACATAAGGAAGTTTTAATTCATTACTATTATTTTAAGCAAATTTGGTACATATGCCAGCAAACATGCGGATATGGGAAAGTCCCAGGATGTTGTCCCAAGCCACTAAACACACACTGTAAATGCAAATGCCTCTTTTTACTTTGAGTCAGTTCAACCTGACACACTCTCCATAAGGCTCAGCTCTTCCTTTTTCTTACTGATCATTTGTATAACAGGGAGAAAATGTTCTGAAGATCAGGAGACAGAAGGGGAAAAAGCCCATCAAAAATCTGTTTTGCTAGAAGAGGCATAGCACTATGTTTGGGAAGACTTCTCACATGCAAGCACTGGGAGAGGTAAGACTGACATGGATGGTTTATCATTTTAAAGACAAAGAATACAGATAGTAAACAATTTCCTAAAGAGGATGCTCCAAACAATGGATTTGCAATCAGTGGTAGCTCTTACATTGAGAACAGTATAGTCCACCCCTGCTAACCTTATAAACTTTGCTAAAACCTACCATTTAGTATGCTGGAAAACAGGAAAAAAAATATCCATTACATTGTAAAGAATGTTGTAATTTTCTCCTCCAGACCCCTGGTTTTGTTCAACCTGAGTTACCACACGCCATTTTAAAAGAACAAACAAACCACACCACCACTTCAGGGACCTTCTTACCATTCTACTTATGACATTTTTAGTGGGTTAAAAAAAAAATAATTCTTAAATGCATTACAATGTTTTCATACACTTTTGTACTTCCATAGCAGCCATTATTGGGATTTTGCTGGTTATTTCCATTCTCCCAGAGCCAGTCATGTGGTAGCTGAGGCTGAATGAAAAAGGAACCTGGAGGAGAAGATTGTAATGGTCACTGCAAGGTAATCAACACTTTTTCACCTTTCCAACACTTAAAAAACCCACATTAAAACACTAAAAAATCAGGCTGAATTTGAAGCTTGTGTCATTAACATCAGCACACTACACTCAGATCTCTGCTAGTTTATGATGTATCAAACCCAAAGGATATGCAAAAAAGGTACCAACACACTGCACTGCTCCACCAAAACACACAAAACAACTCCATCTTAAGGGCAATTTAAGAAATAATTACTGTAGAAACCATATCTGTCAATTCTACCCAAAAGCCTCAAATAACAGAGCTCTCCAAAGAGTCTGAATTCAAGGCAAATTCTAAGACAAAAGCAACCATATGGAAAGAAACACCACTGACAAAAAAACCCCACCATAGTAAGAACTGTTTAATTTTCAACAGGCAAGGAAAAAGGACATGCTGCTTTAAAAATACAAAAAATTACATTGATAAAATAGGCAAACTTCCAAATCCATTCCTAGGGAGCAACAACCCTCTTCAGTTTCAAGTCTGACCTATCCCTTGCCTATGGACCCCTTAAAATGCATTCAGAGACATGTAATCAAGCTTATATGGTAAAGGAATGGGAAAAAAAATGCCCAAGGCGAAAAGGAATCTCCTATCCAGGGGAGGAGAAGGCGGCAATGGGGCAGAAGAACAAAAGATAAGACCCTACCTTTCCCCTCAGAAAACTCATACACAGAAAGGCCTCGTATGGTTTTTGGTAGAATTTCAGGGTCTGTTACCATCTAGCAGATATCAAGCAGAAAAATTATTGGAATCCATTAAAATCTCAAAAGATATTAAAAAAAAATTGTACAGGTAACAAATTGTCATCAGAAAATAAGGAAAATATGAACTAAATGCTTGTTGTTTGTTTAAAAATCACTTTATGTTGCTTTGAACCCCTGAAAAAAATTCCTTGGGATTTTTTCTAAGCCTTTAGACCAAGACATTTGACAAAAGAAAAGGTGGCTCGACTGGAAATGGTTTATATTTTATGAAAAACAAAATTTGACTGCTAAAAGTATTTGGTCTAGTTCTTGTGGAACCCAAGAGTTACTCCAAAAACACTTTTGGAAACACTTGATATTCATATCTTGTAATTAAGTGGAAGATAAATTACTTAGCTAGCCTCATAGAAAGGCACAGTTTGTTTCCACATTGTCATGAGGTATTACCTAGTGCTTCTGTTCATTTTAAATCCAAAGGTCTGCTTCAAAAATAAAGAGAATCTGTATGGTTCCTTGTTGTCATGACATATAATACTAATGAACACTGTCTCATAACTTTTAGACAAGTCTTATTGTGCTAAATATTAATACTTCTAAAACAGACATCCTAAATATGGAGTGCCCCTAGCACTGTAAACCCAAGGTACACCACAATGCCCATGAAAGCACAATGAGCATCTGGCTCCAGTTACACCAAGTGCTGGTGACACAACCATTGCATCAGCACAGGCAACAGAAGGCACGGTGGTTGCTGGCTCAGTAACTCCCCCATCCAGCCCTTCAGCTCTGAATGCCACCACAGCTCACAGGTAGATTAAAACCACACAAAGCCCAACCAGTTCCACCTTTCACAGAAGAGCAGAAGATCACATCCTGTGGCTTTAAACCTCAGTGGATGCATGTGAATTCAGAAAAGGCTCTGCAAGGAAGACAGTTCCAAAGTGAGCCACGACCTGCTGCATGCTCACAGAAACCTCGTGATCCTGGACATCAGAAAAAGTCACATTAAAAAAATTTCACAATGGCTTCTCCAAAATACCACCTACAAATTCACAGGTATGACGTCAGTCAGTCTCTCTCCCCTCTTGGTTTTGACAAGGGGTCAGAGTGGTCAGGACAGAAACCAAAAGATGTTCTAAAGAGATGAAGTCAATACAACAACTTGCACCACCTTCTGCTGTACAGCTGTGTTTTCAGACATCCTGGTACATCCTTTGTATGGTATTTAACTTTCACTTACATAATTTATAGAAAAACTGCAGATAAAAACCAATATATTTAAGCTAAAGTATATCCACAAAGCACACTTTTGGAGGCAGACATAAAGTATTTTTCTTGGAATTTCGTCTTTTATTTAAGATGAACACTCATTTGTATGCTATTAAATGCAGCTGCTTTTATCAACACTTAAAGAGTAATTAGGGTTTTTTTTTTCACTATTCCATACCACAAAATATCAAGTCAACTACCGGACAAAAGTGATCTACAATCCTTACAACAGACAACTTTGCAGAAATTTCCAGGTAGTAGTTGGCCTGATTTCATTTCACACAAAACCTAAGGAAACATCTTGGAAAAGCCTGAAGATGACATCACACATCATCCTCTGTGGACTGAGTGACACAACATGCTGCACCATCCAACAGTTGACAAAAGTAACAAATATTTGATGTGTGAATAATGCAACCATCACATTGGCAGAAAACAAATACAATGCTTGTGTTTTTATAAAGGAATGATCTGTTCTTGATAGCTCAGACACCTGAGCAATTGTTTTGCATATTATGAATCACACACATCCCAAATGTAAATGTGATGACAGATTTAATGTCCGAAGATATGAAGCAGTCTGATATCCTAAGCCTGAACTACAGCAACAGCCACGAGAAACTCGTACCTGCCACAGTCAAAATGTTGTATCAAGCTCAAAAACCCAAAGATGTCTCCTATATTTATGGTACATTTCCTGCCAGTCCAGAATGTAGAGAAACAGCAGATACATTCTGAGCAAGAGAACTCTGTCTGGCTACAACTGAGAGAATGGAAAATGGGCATCTTCTTCTTGTGCAAACACTTGGCATACTTACATCAGTTTCTGGCTCCTACACTTCCAGCTTACAACAACAACCAAAGACTGAAAATGGGCATCTTCTTCTTGTGCAAACACTTGGCATACTTACATCAGTTTCTGGCTCCTACACTTCCAGCTTACAACAACACACCAAATACTGGATTAAGAGGCAAACATGAGAGTATGCTTATGCAAATAGTTTAGTTTGGGCAATATTTACAGCTCAAAACATTGATGTGTTCAAAGTGTTATTTCTAGTTAGAATGCAAAAATAGAATAGAGAGGTAAGAACTAAGCAGTTTCTATATATTGCAACTGGAAAACAAAACAACATGCTGCCCACAAGTAGAAAAATCATCCAGCTGATTCTACTGAAAAAGTAAAATTTACTAATTTCTCACACTTATTCAGTAGTTTCAGATAATAAATTAGTGACTTAGCTAGCGACTACAGAGAAGTTTTTCAAGTCTATTTTGAAACACATTTATTTAAAAATAAATTATTATAAAAGCAAACTGAATAGCATAGCATAACAAAACCTGGGTTTTGCCTTAATAAACTCCATAATAATAACTTCTCTGTCTTTCTGGTTTAGGCAAGTAAAGATGACAATAGTTTTTAGTTTTATGACTCACTTTGCACAAAGTCAGGTGTCCAATAAATCACTAGAAAAACCCTTCAACAATTAAAAAGTTTGTTTTAGAGAGAGACATGCAATTTTGTGTAACAGGACTTTAGAAATTAAAAAAATAGCCAATAAAAAAAAGTTTTATTCTCTAACATTTGTGTCTCAGATTAAATTTTAAAGTCTTCTATAAATCTTCAACATCGTTGAGATATATAACATAAACATGAAAAGTGGCAAAAGTCGACAAGTTAATTTATTGTAGTTTGTAATCAACAATCTATGCTGATCTTCAGAAAAGATAAACTAGAATACAGATGCTCATTCTGTGGAGGAGATAAAAGCAAATGGGAAACTCTGAAAGTGTTCCAGAAATGCAAATGCATACATCATTTTGCTGAAGGCAATACCAACATTCTCCCTTAAACAATGCAATATATCAACATGTAAGAACAAGGAAGCATTTTTCTGTCAGCAGAAAACACGGAAAACACTGCCTGCCATGCGTAGCGATCAAACTAAAAACAAAATGGCAAGAAAAATTACATAGTACTTAAAATTTTATTTTCAATGTGCTTGCATGCCACAACATATACAGGTTGTAATCCAAAGGACATACACATAGTGAACGGCACTACAACTTGTTTGATCCTCTGTGGAATGGTGATCTTACAAGTCTAACTACTATGTCATTCTCATAGTACCAAACCTCCACATTAGGTTCTGGGATTTTCCCTCAAGTTTCCCAAATACTTTATACCTTACAGTTAGCTCAGTCATTTTTTTTTGTAGCCATGCTCTTTAATTGCCTTTTCTTTCCTCTCCTCTTTCACTAGATGCAACTCTCATGCCAGTCAGGCACAAAGCAGGACACTGACTGGTCCAGAGCTACAAGTTTTGAGCGATCACTAAGTACATATTTAATGTCTGATATTGAAAGCCAAATCTAAAAAAATCCTTGATCTCAGGCCATGGTCTGTCTCTTCAGGAGTCTGGGAGAGGGAACACCGACTTGGATGTCCCTAGGCTTCCACAAAATACATAGATACTTGGAGATTTTAAGACCTCTACCTTATCCATCAAATCAGCTAAGAAGCTCTAAAAAAGAATGCAGGAACTGAGTGGCAGACTGTGCAATCAGTTGCCTTTTCACTTGATGGAAGAAAAATGCTGTTCCCTTACTCAGCAGATTTTGCTTACAGGAGTCAGGTGACAAAAAAGGGGAAATAATCCTGTTCTGAATATAAATGAATCTCTTGTCTAAATGTGGAAATTATGGCTGCTACTGTAAGTTAGTGTTAACTCTACCTCCAATTCATAATTTGAAGATAGGAAAACTGTCAGTTACATTTCTTGTTAAATAACTAAGGTTGCAAACTCAAGCTTGTTCTAATGTTTCAGATTAACTTAATTAGATTAATTAATTTAGACTCTAATTCAATAGAGACAAAGTTTCTGTGACCAACAGAACTAGTATTTGCTTACTGTAGAAAAGTAATTAATTCCAAAAACAAGCTAAAAATCTATTTGCAGTACATTCCCCCCTTCTTTAGCTTTAAAGTTAACTAGCAAATCTGTGGTATTTGGTGCCTTTTTAAAATTTATTTTTCATAAAACTGTATATCACACTAATTAAAAACACCCATCCTTCAACACTCTGGAAGATACCCACTTGTCACGTAGGGAAAGCCACTTACTGTCACCTACTTAAGTCACTCCTGAAGTGCATTATCAAATTGCAACTGCCACATCTAAACTAAGTATGTAAATCCATATTCACGTTTCACTTTTGAAAAGTAGAGCACTTACAAATTGGCATTAAGATTCTGAATTCAAACACTTCATTGTTATGGCAAGACTCCTTTGCACGGTAAACATGCTACTGAGCAATAAATGCCATTCCCCAATTCAGTTTTTAAGAATCTAGCATCTTAATAATAAAACGGAATGTTATCCAAGCTCTGAGGAAAGATGCATGGATGAGTGATAAGATAAAGTAATCTATCTTCAGAGAAAAAGAATGAAGGGTAACTCACTGTTCCCAAAAATAAAAGGTAAAAACTGCAATGCAGCTCTACTATATGTATTTCAGGCATGTGTTCTGCACTTTTTCTAAAATGTAGGAGAAAGTGAGAACAAAACCCAATTATTAATACAAGGCATCTATAATCCAGGTAATGAAAACAAAACCACTGAAAAACGAAAACACCAACATGTTGGTGTGTATGGAAATGTCTTTCCCCAGAGGAAATAAAGTTCCTTACACCCCATTTCTGTCATATCCAACAACAATCCTGATTGTGCTGGGCAGACTCACTTTTCCATCACTTACACTTCATAGCAAAACTGTGCCCTGGAGGTACAATTCCAAAAAACAAACAATAACTCATTTCATAGCTCTCTCACTCAACTGTGGAAAGTGATTTTTTATGTACTTCTCAAAATCAGAAAGAAGTAGGATATAGGAATATGTTTGTCAAGTAAAACCTGGGATAGGCCCAAGAACACCTGAAGGTGTCAACAGAACTTGGAGGGGTGAAAACCTCTTAAGTTTTTCTGCACAGAGAACAGAACAATAGTTGTCATGCTGAGGAAACTACCTCAGTTCTTGCCGAGCTCATTTCTGCTTTCACATTCCCAGGCAACCAACTGCAGTTACACAAAGAAAACAAAACCACAGCTTTTTTTTTTTTCTTTTTAATGCCGATTCATCAAGATAGTTGTATCTTTTTGCAATATGATGAGTGCCTAATTACAATGATTCAAATCTCTTGTCACCTCCAGGCTAGACTACAGATAGCAATGGTTTTTAGCCAGAGCTGATAGTGAAAATTAACTTGACACAGCACGCAATGGTTTGTTAAGCATGATATAATATTAAAAACATCACTCCCCTTTTAATCTAGCCAGGAGGAGGAAGAAATCACATGATTTTGAGTTCAAAGTTGCTAAATCCCTTCTCCAGCAGGGGAACATGCTTGTCTGATTACATTTTCAGGTTGAATGCATTTGTCACTATCACCTTTCTCCACATTCAGTCTTGTTTTGAACCCTGTTGGCTTCAGACATTACTTTCTCTCCTTAATTTTGCTGCAATTTCTCAGAAGTTCCTTCAGCATTTTTCTTTTTGAAAACTGGTAATATACAGGTTGGGCCTGTAGTTCATCTTGATATTAATGCACTACAATCCTAGTCCTTATTGGATTGTTTTCCTATACCAAGAAACTTCTGAAAGAGCACTTGCTCTGTTCATGTGCCTTTTGCAAGTGAACCCTATTTGTGCTTGAAGAACCTAAAAAGAAGTAGGAATCAAGTGAGTGATATCCACTCTAGTTGTACTGTTGCTTCTGCTAAGACACAAACTCAAGCACTTGATACCATGCATGGCACCTTCTGCTAACCCACTGCAAGATCAGCATAAAAAGCCCAGCAGGAAACTCAAGAGATGAGGACAGAGGAACAGTTTCCTCACCAGGGGCAGAATTTCAGGAATGAAACCTGCTTAACGCTGCTAAACGATCCTCATATTGCTACGTCTTGAGATGAAAAGACTACAATGAGGCTTGTACACACATACACAAAACCCAGGCAGGAAATCATAAACCACTTCAGATCCTCAAAATATGTTTGGTTTCTACTTAAGACAGAGAACAAAACCTTGAGGCTATCATTTTCTCAGTCACTATGCCGAATGTCCTATCCAAGCCAATCTAAAACTTCAGCATTTAGGAAGCCATCTTGATGCTCCTCTGTCACAAATATTTTGATTCCTCAGGTTCTATTTTGTGATGGTTAACTAATTACTTACCTACTCTGAAATTATTTCCTTGTCCTTAACTTCTAGGGTTTGTTTGTTGGTTTTTTTTAAGATATAAAAGGCCTTGCTAACAGGCAAAACTGGAAACAGATAAAATGCTTTAAATAAAAAGCTGCAACCATAGCTAAACATATATTATTATGTCATGTAAAATATTTATGTGTTTAAAGTAATGAGTGAAATGCTTTTAAAACAGGCAATATTAAGTATATATCCAAAACCTACACTGACAAAGCTTGCAATAGTCCAGAGGAAAAAAAAAAAAATCAGTAACATTACAAAAAAATTGCCATGGTACAATTAATATGAACAATATCAGAATTATGTGTTTTAATTCTCAATACAGTATAATACCTTCACTGTGGATGACTTCTAAATCAACAGCCATAAAAATTAACAAAAACAATTATGAATGTCCTCTAAGTGAATGACTGCTCTTTACACTCTGATGAATCTTTTCAGACACAATAATTAAGAAAAAGAAGCCTAACTGAATAGCAACCCTGTTGTGTAGACAAAGTTATTATTTAAAGATTTTTTTTTTTAATGGATTTTAAAATAACTTCTGCCAGAAAAGGCCTTCCCAGTTTTGCAGGGGAAAATGTCAAAATAGCCACTCTGCAGAAGTCATAGAACATGCGGAAATAGTATGCAAGTGACCAAGTTTTCTAAAGACTTGGAGTTACCTGGTGAAATCAAAACAAAGCAGAAGCATACTGAAACTTTTCTTCTAATACAATAATTTTTTACTCTTTTTAAAACCTTTCAAAAGTGTTCATTATCGAGTTGTGTCTAGGACTTGTGACCAACATGTGACAAAACACAAACAAGCTTTCGAAAACCAAGAATGGGCTTATGTTAGATGGTTTAACTTAAGGAGGAAACCTATGCTGATTCTCAAATAAAACAGTTAAAATCATACCACTGGTATTAAGAGGCATTAAGTATAATAGAAGAAAAACTATTTATGGTTTCTCTGCATTCTGATGGTAAAGCTCTGGATGTGGCTACAGAAATTATAAATCTGCATTTGTTATCTGGAAAACAACACAATTATAGTAATTTTCTGCTATTACAAGCAATTGTCTTTAATTACCTCAATATATTACTGCATTGTCTGAGAAGACAGGATATCAGTGTAAATAGCACTGGTTTGGCAGCCCCAAATTACCAACAACCATAAAAATGGTGCATGCTCTCTATGCTCTCTTCCACAAACAGAAAAAAGACCTGAGCTTTCATAGAAGCTTGACTTTCTTCTTCAGTCTCACACAAAATTAAAGAACAAAACTGAAAGGAAATTAATTGGGCAGACTATTAAAAAAAAATTCAAGGGGTGTCTTGATGTCTGAATTTTTTCCTCTGTATTGTGCCTTCCTTTTCATTATCAATACTTTACAGGCTGCCCAAGGAAGTGGTGGAGTCACCAGTCCTGGAGGTACTCAAGAACTGTGTACATGTGGCACTTCAGAACGTGCTCTAGTGGCCATGGTGGTTTTATTCTGGGTTGATAGTTGGACTAGATGATTGCAGATGTCTTTTCCAGTCATGACAGTTCTCTGACAGTTGGGCCCACTCTTTCTAGCAACTCATTTCTCATTTGACTCCAGCTTACACCAAAGGTAAACAGCAATATAATGGAAACAAAGGTACTGCACAGCTAACCAATTCTGCAGGTTGCCATGCAAGGATGCCTTCACAGTGTCAGACAACCACTGGCAAAATTCTGGTTTTTGCAGGGTTTCATAAGAATTTAAAAAAAGGGAAAATAAAACCCTATTATAAAAAGATTTTTTTTTTAATTTCAAATATAGCAATTACCCACTACTGTTATTGCTGTGAGTATAAGACAGATGTTGCCATCAAAATCAAACTAATGTCCTTTTGTGATAGTAGGCCTGCAACACTTAATATATTTTGACTCCTTTCTGTGAACTTGGGCATGAACAACTGATTTAAGTCTGTGACCTTGTGTTTGTAATTCTGTAATTCCATGTATTCCTTAGGAATTATAATTTACAAATTTTGAAGTATTATTTCAACCACAAAGAACGTGTATTTCCCATTTTTTAAAAAAACAGTTCATCCAGGATTTATCACTTATTAAGGACATGGTTAAAAAAATGCATTAACTCTTAGAAATTTGGAAAGGCCTCACAAATGAGAACTCTGACCAGCCATTCTAATTAGCTGCACCATTTGGCTCTTTCCATTTCCACAGCTGTAAAAGATCTGATTAAATTAACTCATCCACACAAGTTTAATCTTCCACATTGGCAGTGCAAAACAAAACCTGTAAATTACTTCAGCTGGCAGAAGCAGAGTTCAATAAGTTCAGTATTTCACATAAGTCTTTATTTTACAGAAGTCTTTTTTTTTTTTTTTTTTTTTTTTTTAATGGCTGATACAGTATTAGGGGTCTTCTCACTTTCATCTATAGATTTCTTTTTCCAAAATCTTTGTCTGCGTTGGGCTTGCTTAAATTAAAGTCATGGCTGCTGTTACATTTCTGTGTCATGCTTTCTTTTCATCCTCTTTCATATATTAAGGGAAGCAGCAATATTTTCACCATTATCATTATTCCTTTACTTTTAAGCAGAAGGCCAACAGCACAATCTTCACATTAATCCATGAAATAGATTATAATTATTATAAAGATGCAGAATTTTCATTCTTCTGCTTACTCGCCCCGTTTGGCAAATGCATTATTAGCTTTCACGGTAATCACACATCTCTGTTCCCAACAAGGAGATTCTGAAAAATTAGGTTAGAAATAGATGTAGAATAACTAACTTACATGGCCTCAATTACAAAACCACATTTATTGCAGTTCACCCATGACTACAGAGTTTTCAAATACACAGCATGCCACCTTCTGAAAAATCAAGCAGCCGTATCTTCACAGGAATGCCACTCCTGCAGCTTTATGCAACATCTGCACTCTCATGTCCTTGACTTCAGACTGACTAAGTAACCTCAGCACAGCAGGGATTTTAAAAGAACACTGATGCCAAAGTTAGCATACTGAATACTTTCCAGGCTGCTTTTTAAGGAATGTCCAAACACTTGCGTATCGTGCATAATTTCATCATCACCACAGTGAACTTCGGCCATGCTGAAACTATGAATTTCTAGTTCATGAAAACTAGAATTCAATGTGTTGCTCAGTTTTGCCAATCAGAGTGAAAAAACAAGCATAGCAATAGTGCAGTAATTTGTCCTGTACTAACTAAAGGCTACAATTTGATGTACTGCAAAGCAAAGAGACAGAAAAAGCCCCTTGGATAGTTTCCCAAAAATTAATACCAAGAAAACAAAACAACAAACATCTTATCAGAGGAAAGGTGAAGTTAGAGATCATAATGGACAGATGTCAAACAAGCCAGTCCAGCAAGATCTTTAAGGAGTTAAATATTTAAACTTGCCCTTTAATGAAATGTCAGGTAATCAGGTTATTCTGAAATCAAAATGCCTCCTGAGGAGTAAAGCCTGTTTATTACCCTAAGTATTTATTCATATGAAACTGCCACCAGTGCCACTGTTTCATTCTGTCTGAATTTTGTATTTTAACACAATTCTAACTCATGGTACGAGTTACAGTCTTGTACCAATCTTACATGGAATTCCACATGGAGAGACCTTTGCAGCCAGCTGAAATGGTAATGAATGAACAGCACTCCTAACAGGGGGCTTTGCCAGCAGAATCAATGAACACTGAGCTTTCACATCAATTCTGTCACAAGACACACCTTAATCACTGACATTAAAATATTGTTTCAATCTGAATATATTACTATTAACTACATTTACAAAGGAACTCTTTCAATATCTAAAAAAATATCAATACTTTAAAAACACATCTGCTTCCTCATTTATCTAGACTGACACTCGAGGTGCCTATTCACCCTCCTGTTTTGCATGACAGCCCCTCCATGTGCCCCGTAAGATCATGGAAAGATCCCTCCTGGAAGCTGTCATGGCATAGGGATGACAGGGAGGTGATGAGAGAAAGCCAGCATGGCTTCATGAAGGGCAGATCATGCTTGGCAAACCTGGTGGCCTTCTGCAAGAGTGACTATGCTGGTGGACAAGGTCATCTACCTTGACTTCTAGAAGACCTTTAACATGGTCCCACACATCTTTGCCTCTAACTTAGGGAGATACAGATTTGATGGATGAACCACTCCATGGATAAAGAATTGGCTGGACGGCCACCTCCATAAAGTTCCAGTGAACAGTTCAATATCCAAATGGAGATCAGTAACACGTGGTAGCCCTCAGGTGTCTGTTTCAGCACTGGTACTGCTCAGTCTCTTTACTAATAACACTGTGGGGCTGACTGCATCCTCAGCATGTCTGCAGATACACCAAGCTGAGTGATGCAGTTGACAAGCCCAAGGGGCAGGATACCATCCAGAGGGACCTTGCTTTCCATTTCTCAAGGAAGATAGGCTCAAAATTTACAAAATTACCTAACTATCCTGCAAAATAAAGCAAAATACTCTTTAAAAGTGCATTTCTTAAGAGTTAAGTCATTTCTATCCAAAAATTACAGAGCAAGACAATGTTATTGCCCAGAGATGGATATTCTTGCCTTCTGGGAGCTACATTCAAAGAGCTAATTATCTCTCAGACTTTATACAATGACAACTGCATTCCCATTGCAAGACAGCATCTCGCTCTACCTGCTCCATGGTTTGGGTACAGCCACCTGTGACCAACTGCGACAGAAAAATCAGTCAATCAACCTTCACTAGGCCTCAGCTTCCATTAAAAGGTGATAATTCAGAGCCCAGGCCTTCAGCAGGCAAGCTGGTGCCCACCAGTACTACAGTCGAGTTCCCTGCAGGTAACAGATCCTGCGGTAGGGTCATGATATTCCATGAGCCTTCATTACAGAAACCAGTAACACGAATTTAGCAAGAACTAGGTCTATCATTGTATTTAAAGTAATGATACTGTTAATGAAATACCATTAGTTTATGACCCATGATGCTACGGTGTAGAAATAAGTTATAATGTATGCATGATGTACATTTATATAGACACAGTTCTCATACCCATATGATGAAAGACAAAACTATATTATTAAATTGCATTTATTATGCATCTTAAACCATCTAGAGTATGCAGTTCCTTCTGCAGTTTGTCTTAACATCATGTTTCCCCCATTGCAATTTGTCAGGCAAGTTGCAATGATCCAATTCCACAGGCAACTGAACCACTATTGTTAAAAAACCTGCTTCTCATGAAATTCTAAGCAGGTATCATGGTATCAACATTTTCAAGGACACTACTCTGTCTACATCAGTCAAAAATCCCAACAAGAAAAAAGTCAGCCACAGGTGGGAAAAAACCTTCTGTTTTTCTAAAGACTGTAGCTGTTAATTTTCCAACAGAAACACACCAGCTGCCCTTGCATGCCAAATACTGAGATACTTATTCTGTAAGACATATTTTAATGCCAGAGATTTTCTGAACTTTTCAGAAATATTCTTCTGCTCTTTCCACAGAAACTTGTATACTAGGGACTCACTTCTGCAATAGCTTTACTATCAAGTATGACACATATAGGTAAAAAAATCTTTAATCAAAAATATTATGATTAAACCTTTAAGTTCACTAATTAAAGTTTGCCAAATTAACCTGACAAGAATTGCGTAAATATTACATTAAACCTCATTTTATATTTGCATATTACCTGTCTCTTAAGGGGGCATTCATCCTCTGTTCTGGTGTTCTATACATTTACAAAGATACTCTACGTTTTTTGTCTTAAGAGAAAAATTGCATCGAATGAGAAAAACTTCTGTGGTAACTTCAGGATCTTATAACTTGTAAATTAGTAATGAAAGAACTGAGATAAGTCTTTAGGAGTATATTTGAAGTTTTAATGAAAGAGTCAGATTACAAAAAGCCATAGTGGGAGCCTTATATGAGGAAGCTTTAAAGTTAGCAGCAATGTATTAAAAAACAACATTCAAATAAATTATTTTTCACTGCAGTATGCCAAGTTTTTGGAGATAGAATTAAAATTGGGCTTTCATTTTAGACCAAGTAAAGCATAATATTAGACTATAATACTGCATATACTAGTGAGCTGCAAATGCCCACAGTGTTGCAAGAGAACATTTTCCCTCAGGCATTTGAAATTTAATGCTTCTTTAATATTCTCTGTTGGATATTGTTAGAATGGAATTTCAAATATTTCCTGCAATTTGAGTTAAAGATTACTGAATAATGCTGAGCAGCAAAAAATTTTTGAAGCATACATCTAAAGCTGGCATAGTAGCTTAATGTCCTGTTGTTTCTTGCTTTAACAAAATTAATTTCTACAGTCTCCAACCACAAATTCAAGCACCACCTGGAGATACAAACCCATAATTTGACTGGTGTATTTCTAGCTCCCTTGACTAATACACTGAAGCTAGACCCTGGATGTCAGACAACTATAAAAGGAAAAAGGCCATTTCATAGCAATACTTTATATTCTCCTAAATCAGACAGTGGGCAACTTGAGAAACAGCATCCAGTCTGTTATTGTAAATAAATGGGATTACCTGTCACAAAATAAATGTATATGGCCTTGCTTATATTAAAAGTATTTATTCTACTATATAGAAAGAATAATACTTTTCCATTAGGACTCAAAATATTCCAGAGGCTTTTATCCAATTAAGATCCAATCTTTTCATCATACAAGAATTAGTGCATTATCATGGTTACACAATACAGGTAAGGGTAGACTGCAAATTAAACGGGGAAAAAATAAAAAAAAAAGCATAATTAGGCATAATTGTATCATTCCAGAAACAAACCAACAAACCAGAAAAAAGACTAATTATAGTCATGATTCCCCCTTTGCTTGATTACTTCATGAAGAAGCCCCATTCATGTAGAGATGGAGCTACTTGCTTTTTCATCATTTGTGTCCACAATGTAAGTACTCCTGATTTTGTTCCATGGCCAGTTTGGACAAAGCTTCCAAGAGTGATCCAGATACCAATGTGAATCTGTGAAGCAGCAGGAAAACCTCCACAGAGAAATCAAGCTGTTCAGTTTGGTCTTATTACTGATAAAAGTAGTTATTTTAAAAAGTATGTTTCACACATGAATAATATCATTAAGATAAATAATTATCAGTATTTTATTTCATAAAGTTATTTTTTAAACAATTAACTTGTAAAAGGTCAACATCTTAAGATGCCATTCTCCCTCTCCCCATATTTCTATTGATATTTTATCATTTAATACTTGTGGAAAAATAAGGAAAGGAAAAAACAATCTGTATGATGGCAGCTATTAGCAACTTAGTTCCATGAAACTATGGAAACAAATACAAAGGTATATTGTAAAGCAAGCTGAAAGATTTTAAGCGATCTGCGTGATCGTAATTCATAGAAATAACCTTAATGAGAGCTGCACTTGTAATGACAGCACAGATTTGGCATGGAAGAGTCATTCTCACAAGGAAAGGACAGATAAAGGAAGCAAATGGATTCACCTGCCTGCATGGAGTCTGAAAAAATGAAAGTAATCACCATGGCTTCTAACTACTTGCATGAAATGTCATTCCTTCATTATCAGGTTACCATGAGCAAGTGCAAGAGAAACTCATTTAAGAGAAAAAGCAAAATACTTATTTTCAGTTTAAGTTGTTTTGCCACTTCACCTTTCATTACTTAATTTTAAATATCTTACAAGGACATCAGCTTAATGTTTTAAGTTTAGGTTTTGGGTTTTGTGGTATTTTAATTGTTGTAACAAATTAACTTAAGATCACAAGGTTTGATTTTGTACAACTTCCATTGTTACACAGATAATTTCTTCCTTAGAATACCAACATGACTGGGTTTAAAACACATCACCACTTTTACTAGGTTTTATCAAAACAAGAGGAAATTGAATGAAGAAGCTCTTGCACAATACCAAGAGAATTTTAAATATTCATAAAAAAAGCAATTTTCAATTACTCATATGCTTGCAGTTAATATGTTAACCTACTAGTTTTATTAAAAGAAAATATTAAAACAGGCCGTTACAATCTTCAGCTTTCTCAAAAAGAAGCAATGCAACGCATACACCTTGGAAACCCACCTTATTGATTCAACAATTTAGTAATATTCTAAAAATCAACTGAACTGAGGAAATATACCATTTCTTGTGATCAATGCATAAGGGGACATTCCTTATACAGGAATCCCTAATCTAATATTCTTGACGTATTTTAATTGTGGAGTCACATTTTGGCAGGAAATCGCTCTATACAGTCTGCATGGAAAAAAAAGGTATCTTCAGATGTAATTTAGTACAAGTGGTTCAAATATGTAACTAACTGAATCAGTGATGTCCAGATCACAAACTGGCAGTTTTCATCACAAATGTACATTTCAGCTCTCTGGAAGCATGCTTATGAGAACAGCCAGACATAAAAAAAAAAACAAAAAACAAAAAAACTTTCTATTCTACTTAGGTCATTCTCCTATTTTCCATGGATGTTTTTACTCCTCCCCTCTTTCTGTTTCTCAGCTCCAAAGGACTTGCAAAAACCTCTATCACCTCAGTTCACCTACCATGGGAAGAAGTACCAAATACACTCAGAAATTACAAATAACCACCACCCTCCCTCCACATATTGACAGAACAAGTAGAACGTCCCCATATTGTTGTCAAAGTGTCTGTTCAATCAAGAAAAAGATAGGTTTGTGTTAAGGTAAAAAAGGATCCAGTAAGGTTATTTTCCACAGATCAGGAACACAATTCTTCTGTTCTCTTTGTAATAATGCAGAGACCAACCATGCTGAATTTACAACCAAGAAACCTAAGTCTGCATGGTTTTGTTTAGTTTTTTTTAACAAGCATTCTCTACAACTTGTCCAAGAACCAAGAGAATAAAATCCTCCAAAAATGGGTTCACAGGCGGTAGGTGTTTATAGACCTTCCAGAGTCTCTCAGTTTTTCTACAGTGGTGTTGCTGTTACCAAGCCCCCTGTGCTACCAGAACCCCTGGTCAGTGATGGAGCCCTGAAAGCCTGAACTGCCCTCCAGGAGCCAAGCATCAGATTAAGCACCCGAGATCTACCCATGCACAGACAGCAAAGGAGGCCTTAACTCTCATAGTGTCCTCTGTCAAAAGTACAATAGGCATCTGTACTTAGCTACTTAGAAATAAGAAACAAAAAAGAACATTCTGGTCATAATTTTTATTATTAAGATTCAACTCATTAATAGTTCATAAAGATTACCAATACATTACAAGCATGCCATGCATCAGTTGTGTCTCTTCACAGAGAGTATGCATGAGTGCAGAATGTTTTACAGCATCCAATCTAAGTACTGAAAATAAACTAAAGGTTGCAAAAGCAATTAATTAATTATTAATAACATCTAATTAGAAAAAAAAAACCAAACAGTAAGAACAAAAATAGTAAGAGGTAAAAATAAAGCCACACATAAAATGAAACCAGTTGCATATAAGATAGAATTTCTCATTAAGAAAACAAACCTTCTGAACCACAGGAAGAAAAAAAAAAAAAAATAATCAGAGTTTTTAGGTACATACATTTCTTCATACCTTTTAGTACCTATGCAGTATCAAATAACTACAGTTTAGAAATGAACAGTGAAACATTGGTTTTGAACATTAACAGTAGGAACACACAAAAAATAATTCCTGCATCTATTTTCATTTTCTACACCAGGATGTTAATTTTTCTTGCATATATCTACATGTTTCTAATTTTAAAGCTCCTTTACAGATTGCTCACATCTTTTAAAAATAGCTTATGATCCTCTTAATCCCATTTCAGTAATGCTTTTTTTTTTCTGAAAAATTTTGTTTTATTATTCTCTTGGATCGTAACCCAGAAGAGGTTTCCAGAACTGTTCTAATTCTACTATTATTTTTAGGATTGACACCAGCTATTATATAGTTAATTATTTTTTTTACATAGCCTTAAATCTTTTGCAGCACTAATTATATCCTGGGCTTAGTTACCAGAGACATGGTTTTGTAGTTCAAAATTGTAAGTAAATGCATGAGAAAAACTATTATACATTGACATGATAAAAAGATAATTTTAAAAAATTTGTCAAGTGTAAAAACTTACCTAAAAATATTCACCAATTTCTATGGATGACAATGAAGAAAAAGAAAATCCCATCCAAAATACAGCTGAAGAACACAGCCAGCTGTTGACAGAGAACAATTAATTTTAAAATATAAAAAAATGAGAGAATTAAGGCAGATCCTTCAAAATTACTAGTTGCCTTAAAAAATAATACTTAATCCCCACAAAATGGAGATTATATTATCTAGACTATTAAGTGTGTTGTTTAATTACACCAATTTCCAGGTAATTTAATCTTTTGAGTGCAAAAACTGTAAAATGTATTTCAAGCTGAGCCCAATCCACATGCACACTAAAATTCCATTATTTCTTCTGCATGTGATATGGTTCCACTTATGCAGCTCTTTGGCTCAAAGCACTACACAAGACACATACTAATGAAATACAGAGGAAGCAGTAAAGAATATTTAAAAAATTAAAACAACATGTTATGATCTTTAAAAAATACTGGCAACAGAGGAGACAAAATTGGCAAGAAAATTACGGGACAACAACTGGGGGAAATCTGAAAACTGTGACAAAGCTAACAGGAAAAGCAGCATTAAATTTTGAATGAAAACACCCAAAGCTTAAAAAAGGTGGCAAGACTAATAAATCAGCAAACATAAGCTAATACATCACACTTCTTTTAAGAAAAAGAGCTGAGATTTGGATGATTGGGTTGCAGAAACTCACACTATATGATCACAGATTCCTACAGTGACAAGTCTGAAGACAGGGGCATGATTTAACAGCACAAAAACCTGCCAAGAACCAATACTTCCTATGACACCAGACAGTTTTCTATCAAGAAGCAAAGGATATATCTTAAGAATAAACACCAGGAAAAGGAACTGTAAGAACCACATGGGGAGGCAAAAGCATCTCACATTTATTTTAATACATTTATGTTTTTCTTGTAAGATATTAAAGATTAAAAAAAATAGAAACAAAATTTAAGCCAAATAAGAAGGAAACAGTAGAACTGTCAAGTTTCATTAACTGTAAAAATTGCCCCACAATCATGAAAAGCAAAACTTTTAACATATCTATAGTTAAAGTGGCACAGAAGACACTGCAGACAGTCTTTAAATCAGTTTAACTCTATGCCTGACTAATTATACTGGGAAAATGTAAAATAAACTGGTTTACATGTCTCTGAAATATAAAAGCATTTACATATGGCTTTGCACTATATTCATTACAAAGATTACTATATATACCAAGTTGTTATCTTCAACAACAAATAATACAAGGAGCACAAGCTTGGAAAAAAATGAGCAAGAATGTAAATAGAAATCCACTAAACCAATACAATCTGCAGTGCTGATACACCGAAATTAGTTTACAGCATGCTTTAGCTGAAAATTGATAAGAAATCAATTTAAACTGAACCAATTATGCTGAATGGAAATTACTTTATGCCAGTCAGCATCAGGTTTTGTGTACATTTAAATCTTAAATAATCCTAAATAGTGTTAATGAAGTCTGTACAACGCCTGGGTGAGAAAAAAGTTAGTGACTAGGGTAGAGCATCTTAGGATACTGGAATAAATCTGACTGGAAAACAACCTCCCTTCTGCTTACCAAGCTGCCTTCACTACACAGCAAGCAAGACCTGAGCTTCACTTGCAGCTATTTGGCTTTCACATTCATTGCCAGAAGGGAACTCCCGTGCGATCTTAATTCATATTAAAAATGTACACTTATTAACTGATATAAATCAGTATAATTTGACGTTTAAAAAAACCAAGTACGACTGTACCTTTTCAAGTCTGACACTGCAGTTTTCTGCATTGCAGAAGCAGTCAGAGCCTCAGCCAAAAACTTGTTGAAACCACATGAAGTTTAGAGTCGTGGCATGAGCACGGTTAGCAACAAGACTCGCTAAAATGAGGACACTCTGCATGACAAGCATGAATATTTACGTTTTACACCCATTGCCGTAAAGAAGTAACACGTTAGTCCTGAGGACTGAAGAGGAAAATGTGCAAGGGTAGGTACACGCTACTTACTTTAAAAAAAAAAAAAACCAACAACCCAAAACCAACATAATACAATAGACTATAGGGACTAGCGCAAGTGTTAAAAGTAATCCTGCAGAAAATAACAAAGACTTTACTAAAATACAGAATTTGTCCAACACGGAACCCTGTCAGGATCTGAAGGAAAAAAAAAAAATATCAACCCTGCCATGCATGTGCAGCTAAGAGTTTAAGAAGCTGTGGGGTTTGCTGATGTATCTACACCAATATAAAGTCTCACTTCAGGCACAGCGCGAACGAGTTTACTTCAGTCAACAACCCAAAGAACAACTAAATGAACAGTTTTATTTTTGTACAACAGGTCGCTAGTTTAGTCACGCTGTTTTAAGAATGGCACAGGTAAGCTCCCGACTTTTCCCTACGGCAAATAAATAATAGGAAACGGCCAAGGACAAGCTCACAGGATTCTGTGAAGTTTAAGTATAGCTGCGCACCTTCTCCTGAAGGGTCGAAAGAAAAAGCGCCACAGGCAACAGAGAGAGAAGATGCGAAGAAAGAAACCCGGAGCCTAAAAGGGAGCCAAGAGGCGGCACCCGAGGGCGGCGGTTTTGGGCTCCCGGGAGGCGCCGGTGCCCGCAGACAACCTCCCAGGAAGAGGCCGGGCCTGAGGGAAAGCAGAGCAAGGGGCTGTGGCGCCGAGAAGTGGAAGGTTCTGCCTGCTCGGCCGAGACTCGGCCTAAGGAGAGAGAGGGAGAAAGAGAGGGAAAGGAGAGGGAAAGGAGAGGGAAAGGAGAGGGAAAGGAGAGGGAAAGGAGAGGGAAAGGAGAGGGGAGCTCCCTGCCCGCACCCCCCTCCCCGCCCTCAGGTGACGGACGCTGCCCAACGGCCGCGCAGGGCGGGCGCAGGAGGGCGGGGACCTACAGGTAGCGCCCGGTAACGGCCCGGCCCGGCCCGGCCCCGCCGGGATGCCCACCCCCGGGAAGGGCGCGCGCACCCGAACCCACCAAGCGCGCCGAAGCGATAGGGAGAGGCGGGGGTAGGAGAGAGGCGGAGAGCGCTGCCACGGGCACTGCCAGGGTGACTCTCGCCTCTCTGTCTTGTGTCCCCCTTTCTCTCTGTCTGTCTGTCGGTCGGTCTCTCTCTCTCTCTCTCTCTCTCTCTCTCTCGCTCGCTCGCTCGCTCGCCCGCCCGCACCGCTCCCCGCGCCCCCCGTCACCCAGCAACCACTGAAGCAATGACACCTGCGCAGGCGCAGCAGCCGCAGAGGCCCTCGCGGCGGCTCCACGTCCTCAGCCGCTGCCTCCTCCCACCTGCGCATGCGCTGACCCCTCCCCGCTCCCCCACTCCCTCCGCTCCTCTCTCTCTCCTTGGTGCATGCGCAGCTGAGAGCGCCACCTACTGCCCCCTAGCGGCGCTTAGCGGTGCTGCTCTCCAGCCGCCGCGCTGCGCTGCAATGAATGGAGCAAAGGGGTCACCCGCCCCGCCGCCACCACGCCAATAGCGTCTAGGGGCGAGGCGCGGGTGCCCCGAGGCACGCTGGGAGTGGTAGTTCTCCGCCGGCCCTAAGATGCGCGGGTCCGCGGCGGCCGAGACTACAGTCCCCAGGTGGCGGCGCGGGGTGGGTGCGCCCCGCCCCTCCGCGGTATCTCAGCGCAGCGCTGGAACGGCCGCAGTCGCGCTGTAGAGGTGACCTCGGGAGTTGTGTGATCCGCCGCTCGTCTCAGCCATGGTCGGTACCGCTTCCCGGGTCGGAGGGCCATCCTTATAGGCGGTGGTTGGACAGGGGTGTGTGGGGGGGTTCGGCGGCTGGGCTGCGCCGCCGAGGCAATGCGGTTGGGGCAGGGGGCTCCCCTCAGGCGGAGGTGGCTGCGAAATGGCGCCGGCTCCCCCTCCTCTTTTCACCGGGCGGCTTCTGCGGGGGATTGACTGCCCGCGCCGCTGCCGCAAGACTGCGGGGGGCACCCGAGGGTGTTTTTGGCACCCGTGAGGGAAAGGGTGACCCTGAGGGTGCGCTGGGGTGACCTTCTCCCTGCCCGGGGCCTGGGGGTCGGTGGCGGCCCCTGCAATGCCGGCCTAGCATCGTCTCTGCTCCCTCTTCCCTGGCCTGCTGGAGGTCACAACTCCTAGCTTGGTGGTGGCCCTTCAGGGGTTTAATCGCGCCTTTTCCCTAAATCTGTCGCCACGCAGAGCCCTGCAGTTGGCGATGGTGCCTTCGGGAGGATAAGAGTGCTTGGTCCATAATTTCATGAGGTTTTGGGTACAGGTTGGTGTTAGTTCAAGGGGAAATGCTTGTAAAATGCTTTCCTCTCCTTTCATCCCTACTTGCTGTCAGAAATCCAGCTATTTGTTTAGTCCTAGTTCTGTCCTGAGGTTACACAAGGTGAACTGGAGTGCTTTGCTTTTCTGTAGCATGTATATGTGCACACACAAACTTGCACAGGGACCTTGCTTGCCCTTTTAACAATGAAAAAATCTCCACGTTTCTCTGGACTTCATCCTTTGCTGTTCAAACCTTTTCTTTTGGTGCTTTGCTGTAGAAAAGATGCATGCGTTCATCTTTGATTATTATTTCAGCTCTGTGCTAAAAAATAAAATCTGTAAATCTTGCCTATCCTAATTCCTCACTCTTACTTCCGTTCAAAATACGTATTCTCAGGAGTGACCACAAATCAACAAGTTGTATTTGAGCTTTCATAAATATTGCCTGACTTGAATTTGCTCACCTCCAGCAGAGCTTCTATTTGAAGCTTACTTTGATGCCCAGGCTCTTTACAATGTTAGTGGGTTTTATCTTATTTCACTATTCTAATATAATTTGTGTTGGGCAAATTCTTCAGACTTAAGAAACAAAATCACGTGTCTATTGATGCAAGTGCTATTAGCTACATGAAATGGAGAAACTTTTTCAGGGCACCTGTCTCAAGGTCATTAGTGAAGGAAAGAATTCCTTTGGAATTCGGTCTTATGAACTGCAGTGCTGCTGGGGGGTATTACAGTGCACAGTTGTCTTGCTGATACTTTCTGCCACACTTGTAAATATATTTATTGTCGCTACAACTTTGCTTTGCAGATGGAAGAGCAAAGGGAAAGTTTGTTAGGCAATGCTTTGAGAATTCCTATCAATCAAGGTGGGATAGAGGTCTTTACTGTCATCAGTAATGCAAAGTCCATCACTTGTGTAGACAGGACTTAGATTTTTTCATTCCTGTATTTGATTGCTTGTGGGTTATTTCATATGATGCTCTTACTTTTGTGGCCTCATGCATCAATTTTGCAGTGCAGTGCTATTTTCATATATCTCTCTAATATTTTAAGTCTGCTAGCATTGGCAGTAAACACAGAGATAATTTAGGCACTGTGATCTTAAGCCAAAGTGTGTTCCACATCTTCCTGATTTCATATTGGAAGCTTTTCTTTTCTCTGTGGTATTTTGGGAGGGGAAGAAATCCTACATGCCTGGCGAATTAGAAGGAGAAGGTATCTGGGGATGCAGTGTTCTCTTTCCTTTTTATAATCACCTTTACTATTCTTTCATTTTCCTAAAACTTTTTAACCATACATCACATGTGTTTGAAGTGGGGAATGCATTGAAACTAAAGAGCTCAGCTAGATGTGACTTAATTTGTTCTCTAGTTCTTGTATACCTGAGAGTGAGTAAAGGTCACCTCTGCAGTTACCACAGTGTGAAATTATTATTATCACAGCCCAGTGCAGGAGCCAAGTCACAGATTAAAGTGCCTGAACATGAATGTGTGGAGCCTACAACTCCCAATGGGGAGCTATTCATTTCTCTAAACATCCTACCACCAAAATAACCTCAGATGCTAATCAATACCAATTTATGTATGTGATACAAGTTTTCCAGGGAGAGTTAACTATAGTTTGTAAGAAGCACAACATTTTTGTGTTGTTAATCTAGTTTATCGAATCAAGAAGGAGCATGAGAATTTCTTTGATACTAGTTGCTCGCAGTTGGTGCTGGGGCCAGGGAGTTTGGGGAAAGTTTGTGTGTGAATCCAGTATACTGAAGGCTTGGAGAGAAAAAAAAACAGGCAGTAAATACTCCTCACTTTATTTTAGCTTAAATTTCTGCCTCCCTCCTCCAGCCCCAACCAAATGGGGGAATAACAGGAAGAATGGTAGTAAGCAAACAATGTTTTTGAGTGGGTGAAGCTGAGTCATAACTGAACAATTTCTTCTTGTTTTTTTTTTTTCTTTAACAGAACTAAATGTTAAGTCTGTATTACTTAAAAAAAAAAGTCCTTCTCTTGCCTTTTTATATTCCACTCCTTTCCTCTCCCATTGTTATGCTAAGTACTCATCCAAATGTTAGTAATGAACTTTTTTTATGTATAAATCAGATTAAAGTGCATATAGTGGAAAAAAATTGATTTTGCCTTTTGTAACACTACTTTGGATCATAGGTTGCAAAAGAGGAAAAAAAGCCCAACATCTTAATCTTTGTTCTGGAAATTCTGAATCAATTCAAAATTCATTTCAGACCCCATGTAATTAAAAAAAAAATTCATTCTGCTGTTATTGGTGTGATTTCTGGAGTAGCATGCTCTCCATGGGATCACTTTTTACATGCTGCTGATACAGGATTTTGCCAAGCTGAGGTTTTGCAGTGCAATGATTTTCCAGTACTTATTTTCCTAACTTGACATGGTTAACTGTCTTAAAAGAGTACTTGTATGGACCTTGTATAAAGTGTTCCTGTATGTACCCTTTATGTAACTAAAATGTGGGTTTTTCCTTACAAACATGCTGAAAAATTTGCCTTAAAATATGATATGCATCTTAACATGTACTGCCCATCACCATTCAGCCATTATGGTGCACTTGGACAGTGCAACTTCCCTACTCAAGAACAGTGTAGCAGAACTAGCTTTGAGATTCAAAATGTCTATAGTTGGTTGTCTGCTTTTCTTCCCCTTCCCTGTGGAATTTTGATGAGGTTTGAGGGATGAGACTCACAGTAAGACAAGTTCAAATAAATTCTGCAGTCCAACACCATAACTGGTAGCCACTTAATTGAATATTTAAAGAATCATCCCCATAAGGAAGGCAAACGCATATGGAAGTCCAAATCTGCAAGCTCATTAGTTAACTTAATCACTTATGCTCTCATTTTGTTTGCTACATGGTAAAATAGGGTAGGTGGCCTCATTTTTATCTAATGCTACCTTGATGCAGCTCTGCTTGGCTTGTGCCTTCTGCAGAGAGAATCCCAAAATGGTTTTCCTATAAATATCAGTGACAGGCATGTTGGTTGGAAAAGATCTCTAGAGGTCGCTCAGTCTGACCTCTTTATTGCTCTGAATCTGGAGGTTATCCAGTCCAGCCTGGTAGCAAAGTTTTTGCTACTGCTCAGGCAGGTCATACGTGCTTTTTCATCTGGATCTTAAATATTGCCAAGGATGAAGTTTGCACACTCTCTGGATGTGTTGTTCCAGTGCAATAGTATCATCCTAATCAAGAATTTTTCTCTTAATTTGTAACCATTGCCCCATGTTCTGCCATCTACCACTACTGGGAGGTTTGGCAGCCTCCCAGGCTTGAGGTTATTATTTTTGTGACCTTTCTCGAAGTAGCAGTAGGCTGCTATTAGATTGTCCCTTGTCCTCTGTGGCTTTCCAGACTGTGCCCAGTTCCCTCAGCCCCGTCTTACAGTATGTGAACTGTGGGTCCCAACCATCTGAATAGTGCTTGCCTGAACCCTCCCCACTTTTTCAATGTCCCTGTGTAATTCAGGGACATGAAACTGGACTCAGTATTCCAGCTGGAGCCAGCAGCACAAAGTGAAACACTTGCCTCTATGCCTTTCATAATGGCAGTATGCAGTTCATTCACTTCAGACATAATTAAATGTGGAAGATGTTTTGTCCATAATGCAAATTATCATCTTTTAATTATTTGAAAAAGTGGGTGTGGGATTCTAGCAGGCTTGTTGGAGTCTGCTTGTTGCTGTCCTATTACAATCTGTTCCAGTCCTATTGCCCCTAAGGAAAAAGGGACATACAAAAAACAGGCTTACAAAATATTGGGTTGTGAATGTCTTTTGGCATGTTTTCCCTTCTCAATAGTAAATAACCTCTGGAGTTCCCCACGTTCTGGTTCTGATTAACAAAATGGCCTTTTGCTTTAGGGTAAGCCATTTCCCCCCCTCTTTGCAATATAGCAGTGTGTTGGCAGTCTTCTTGCAGTCTTCTGAAGTTTTGGGGCAGTTTGACAATGGGCAGTTGTGTTATGGATATTCCTGTCTGTGTTTATCCATAATGTGGCTTTTGTCTGTGGATTTGTTAAATCGCTGCATAACAGTTTAGGAAGGCAGTATTTTTAAGTTCACTAGGTTCTGTGATTCCTGGCATTCAGTAACTCTTTGGTTGCAAGTAAGTGTTCAAAATGCTTTATGGAAATGGCCCTCAAAATTGAAATCATCTGAAAACTGGTGAACTGTGGCAGCTCTTAAAACTTCTGTGTTAAGTTTTAAATGTGAATGGGTAAACTAATGAATGGGTACATGTTGTAACACCTTATGCTAAAAAGGATGCTAAAGCCTTTTTAAAAGGAATCCAGTGGTTTTCAGATTGTCATTCCTGGCATTTTTGGAACTTACAAAAATTTTTGGAACAATTCTTAAGGATGTATTTGCAAGCATAGTCTGTTTCTGTGAAAGCAAGCAGATAAATTGCCTCTGGTGATTCTAGCAGAACAGAAGTGTCATCCCAGGAGGTGGTCCTGCTCCACATTTAGGCACTTGCTTTCATCCAGGTTAGATAATCATAAACTTATTTCTGTAGCAACCGTTAATTTTTACTGCCCCTGAATGGTGTGAGCCTGCACTTTGTGGCTGTGTGTAAGTGTCTGTAACTTTCTTGCAGGGTGAACCCATCAGAGTCCTGGTGACTGGAGCTGCTGGGCAGATTGCTTACTCACTGCTCTACAGCATTGCCAAGGGAGATGTCTTTGGCAAAGACCAGGTAACTCTCTATGCTGAATTACCACTTGTCTCTGCTGCAAAGTAATGAATAAGGTAGCGTTAGAACTGCAATCTCTGAGACTTGCTTGCTTGTAGACGCTCAGAATAGTTTACCAATTTGCAAGTAGTTCATTCTTCAAGTGGTAAAAATGTAATTCTGCTCTTGTTATGCAAGCTTGCCATTGTTGGTTGTGCTGAAGTTTTTCAGTTTTCTGTGAACTGATTTTAAGTTTTGCACAAGATAGAAGTTTCTAGCAGAAAACAAGACAAATTCATTTTCAAAAAAGATTATGTGCAACTTATACTAAACCATTTCTTTCTTTACAGCCTCTTATTCTTGTGCTGCTGGATATCACCCCCATGATGACTGTGTTGGAAGGTGTAGTGATGGAGCTGCAGGACTGTGCTCTACCACTGCTGAGAGGTGGCCAAAGGAAATTTTTCTTACAGACATCAGATGTTCTAGTACAACTGTTGCATTTATGAGTTCTTGTAGATGGCAGGAAGTTACCCAGAAGAAAGTATTAGATTATTTTTTCTTGGTTTTGTATTTTGCGGAAGATAATTTAACTTTGGTTGTAAGCTAGGAAGAATTTAATCAAATGGGTTTTATATAAATAATAGACCACCCAGACACCTGGGTTTTGGTATATATCAAAGAGATTCAGCTACTTGTGCATTTATGCATTGCATTCTGGCCTAGTGGTAAATAACAATGAATCTTGAGATATGTTTACAAGCTTTTGCTAAGTAAAAAAAAAATTACAAAAATTGTGGTATTTAGAAATACCTTTTGCATAAAGACACAAGTTGAAAAATCACTTATCAAGTCATGTAAACGAGTTTAAGTCAGATAAATCTAAACAAGCAGAAGAAAGAGAGACAGTAGATGGTACTGTAATTATTACAGTACTTTAAAAATTTATAGCTACCAGCTCTTCTAGAAAGCAAACTGTGTTCAGTTTGGATTGTTAAAGGGACAGAACTTCATTTGTGTTGATATTAGCCACTAAGAAAGCTATTGCAAAAGTGAGGAACAGCCCATATGCATGTATGTGCATAACATGCATTTATACATATGTATATATGTTGAGAGAGACATGTGAAAGGTATCTTTTGGCATACAGAACACCTCATGTGTTTTCAGAATTTATATCTAGAGCTTTTGATAAATATTTGTTTATAAATACTTGGTGGTAAACCATTTCTACTCTGTGGAGTTAGAGTCAAATGAGTACACTGGTATTTTTGGAAGGAGAAGGTAGTGGTGGTGTCAGTTCAGATTATATGCTATTTATTAACCAAAGAATATTCCTGTTAGAACTTTGCCATGAGTACTTATCTTCTTTGTTTTTTGATTATTTTTTTTTCCCCTTGTTTCCTGTTTCTTTTTTTTTCTTTTTAGAGGTCATTCCAACAGACAAGGAGGAAGTTGCATTCAAAGATCTTGACGTAGCAATTCTGGTTGGCTCCATGCCAAGAAGGGAGGGCATGGAGAGGAAGGATTTACTCAAAGCAAACGTGAAAATTTTCAAGGCTCAGGGCTCAGCCCTGGACAAGTATGCCAAAAAGACTGTCAAGGTGAATACAGAAACTGAATTAAAAAACTTTGCAAGTTATATAGAGATCTAAAAATAATTGTAGAATGATATTGTGCAAGCAGGAGCCTGTTTAGTGCAAGCATTCCTTTCCATAAGCTGTGGAAAATACACCACATTTAAGGTTAGATGAGATATAGTTTATTAAATAGATAGATGATTTAGTCCTTAATTCTTTTGGTGAAAAAGGTAAGCTGTATGTTATGCTGCTGTAATTTACATACTCTCAACTGGTTACCAGAATTTCTGAAAATAAAAAAACCCCAAACAACCAGATAAAAAAAATTAGAAGCAGTTCTCTGCTAATTATCTTTTCTCTGGGAGAACTGAATAATGTACATGCAGCTGCCTCTTTCATATCCATCTGTGGTTTTAACATAACGACCCTTAACTTCAGTATCAGTATGGAAGTAGAGTTGCACAAAAAATGGGCTTTATTTAGGTTACTTGCTTCTTGGTCTTTAGAGCATTGGAAGCTTTTAATTGTTCTCTCTCAGATTCCTTCAGCACAGTTAATGGGATCATGTGGCTGGTCTCCTACTGCTCTTAATCTCAAACTCAGACTCCAACTGTGCTTTGTAACTGACTTTTTAATGTCTGCTTCCTCTGCTGATGAACTTCCTACTGCTTCTAAAGACTTGTTTGCTTCTTTATACAGTTGGAATAAAAGTTATCAATATAACTATTGCAGAGTAATGGAAAAATTACTGAACTTGCTTTCAAAAGGGGGAAAACAAAGGGAGGTTTGCTGATTAACTTGTGTGATTGAGAGTATGTGGAGCTTGACGTTAATCATTTGAGGCACTTTAGCAGATGAAGTGCCTCAGATGAAGAATGAAAATCAGTTTTCCATAGTGAAAAATTGATCTAAGTTCAGACAGTATTTTACTTCTAACTGCCTATGAACACTGAGATAAGTAATGGTTCTGGCTTTCTTAATTATAAAGCAATTATATAAAGCAGTGGTGGTGGTCAGTCTAGAAACTGTTTAAAAGGTGATGGTGAATTCACTGTGGGCCCACTACTGTGTTTGTGTTAGGCTTTCCCTGTATCTAGTAGCATAGGGTTTGAAGCCAGTCTGTGAGTCAGTGTGTAGATCTCCCTAGCAGTCTTTTTCACATTTGAATGTCAAATTATAAAGGTACCTAGCTTGAAAATACTTTTCTGTGTAGTTATAAATCACTCAGTGTCTATGAACAATGCATATGTTAAAAAAATATTGTTGAAGACAACAGCGAGATGTATAAAACTTGGCTTTGCCTTCAAAGAAACTATAAAAAAGTTATGTATTTCACTCGAGGGAGCTATTTATCAGAAATAGCTTCTTCATCTTTGCACTTTTCCCTTCCTCTTTTTCATTTTTAGGTCGTGGTAGTTGGGAATCCAGCAAATACTAACTGCCTGATTGCATCAAAGTCAGCCCCATCCATACCAAAGGAAAACTTCAGCTGCTTAACTCGTTTGGATCACAACAGAGCTAAGTCTCAGGTATGAAGGATCTATGCAAAGTAGAATGCTTTCTGTTGTCTCTGCTAAATAAAAACAGAGCAATGCTTTCAGAGAAGCCTTGGATTTGAGAAATTGAACTTAATACAACTGACATTTATTTCTGATTAGATTGCTCTGAAACTTGGTGTGACTGCTAATGATGTGAAGAATGTCATCATCTGGGGCAACCACTCCTCCACTCAGTATCCAGATGTTAACCATGCGAAGGTAAATTTGAAAGGAAAGGAAGTTGGAGTTTATGAAGCTATAAAAAATGACAGCTGGCTGAAGGGAGACTTTATCCAGGTAAGATCTTGGGCCTTTTTTAAATGGTCAGCCTGTGATTTTGCTTTTTCCTAACTTCATATTAAGTTGTAAACTATATAAGTGATGGAGTAAAGTAGCTCTTCCTCTCTCCCTAGCTATCTATAGATAGCTTATCTCAGTTATTTGCTTTTGAAAAATTAAAAGCATTATGAAACTTATGCAAGTATTAGAAAAAGACATTTGGAGTGCTAAAATGATTCACCAAAAATTTTTCATCATAGTAGTTCATCTGACACACAAGAATCGTTGATGGCTCACTGTGGTGACTTTTCTGGGTGTAGCTTTGTCGATAAAGTAGGATGATCTGTTTGCTACTCCCCACCCACCAAAAAAAGCTCAGTAACTTTGCCTAAGCACATGCATGCACACACACTTCTCAAATCTAAGTCTGTGGTCTTCTCTGCAGCATTTTTGAAAAGTAATCTGAAAAATCTAGAGGACACCTGCAACTGTTTTAATTTAGGGTAGTAATAAATAATAATATAGTGTAATGAAACAAAATAATGGTACTAATTGATCAAGAGCACAGGCTACCTAAATGCAATATAAAATAAAACAATGATTACTGAAAGCCCCTGATGAATGTGACTCCCAGGTAGCTGTACTTGCCTTGGTATTGCAGTGTTACTGGCATGCTGACAGCCATGTGATGTATCTTAGCCAAGGCACCTTTAGCTTGGGACAGAGGCTGTGTTCTGTCATATGACCATTCTCTATAGTCATCTTGTCAGATACAGCTTACTCCAGTTTGTGCTTGTTGCAACAGAATAAATGATTGCAGGCTGGTGACCAAGTTCATGATGCAGAACTTGATCCTGCTGTATCTTGTGTGACCAAGGCAGGATACTGGTTTGGCCTTCTAGGTACATTGTAATGCTTGTCTATGGTAGAATGCTTTGCCTAAAATAGGGAGATGTCATAATTCCTTCTTTCTAGATTGGTATCTGATTGACATACACCCTTACCAAAACTTTTTAAAAAGAAAAAAAAAAGTTTGAGCAGCTGTTCTAATTCTAAGAAATGCAACTCTTTAAGTACAAAATTTCTAAATGTGAACTTGCATAGGGAGGCAGGTTCAGCTATCTTCAGGAATCAAATTAAGTTTGTGTTTAAATATCATAAGGTTGAGACCAGCAAGTAGTTCACATTGGTATTGAGGGGGGAAGAAAAAAAAAAAAAAAAAGGCACTTCCCAGTGTTGCTCTGAGACATCTGTTACTGTTGATGTACATGAAATCTTTTGGTGGTAAAACCTTGAAAGGTCTGATTGGTATGAAAAGTTAGTGGGCTGCTGGCTGTAAAGTAGGTATTAAGAAATGCGCCAGCCTCTGAAATACTCCATTATGTTCTTGTTTTGGCAAAAATCTTCTAGATTATCTTTGTGAGTTATGTGCTNAGATGGCTTTGGCAGCAGACATGGCACTGGACAGCTTCCTAGCCTTAATAACTGCTGCTCCACGTTGCTGAACAGTCTGCAATTAAAAAAACATCCTAAATTGTAAAGCAGCAAAACCTTGGCTTAGTCTAAACACTGTTAGCAAATGCCATGAGGGAAGATTGCCTTACAAGCATTATTTAATTTCATCAGTCAAGATATAGTTCTATCACTAAATGAACATAGAACATAATTCACAAAGATAATCTAGAAGATTTTTGCCAAAACAAGAACATAATGGAGTATTTCAGAGGCTGGCTCATTTCTTAATACCTACTTTACAGCCAGCAGCCCACTAACTTTTCATACCAATCAGACCTTTCAAGGTTTTACCACCAAAAGATTTCATGTACATCAACAGTAACAGATGTCTCAGAGCAACACTGTGAAATCTTTTGGTGGTAAAACCTTGAAAGGTCTGATTGGTATGAAAAGTTAGTGGGCTGCTGGCTGTAAAGTAGGTATTAAGAAATGCGCCAGCCTCTGAAATACTCCATTATGTTCTTGTTTTGGCAAAAATCTTCTAGATTATCTTTGTGAGTTATGTGCTATGTTCATTTAGTGATAGAACTGTATCTTGACTGATGAAATTAAATAATGCTTGTAAGGCAGTCTTCCCTCATGGCATTTACTAACAGTGTTTAGACTAAGCCAAGGTTTTGCTGCTTTACAATCTAGGATGTTTTTTTAATTGCAGACTGTTCAGCAACGTGGAGCAGCAGTTATTAAGGCTAGGAAGCTGTCCAGTGCCATGTCTGCTGCCAAAGCCATCTGTGATCATGTGAGGGACATCTGGTTTGGCACTCCAGCGGTAAGATGTTGGTCTTGAGTAAGTGCTTGTTTGCCTAATGCTTTGATTACATGTCCATATCTTTGACCTCAAGTGTATGTGTGTTGAAAGGGAGAACAGTCTCTCTTTTTCTGGAATAAAATGTGTAACAGGAGGTGCAGTATATTGTAAGTTAAAATTTTGCTTGCTTCTAGCAGTGAGAAATGTATTTATCCCTTTCTTCTCTGTTTTCAGGGGGAGTTTGTTTCCATGGGAGTCATTTCTGATGGCAACTCTTACGGTGTTCCTGAAGACTTGCTATATTCATTCCCTGTTGTGATTAAGGTAATGAGACTGTATTTGAATCTAAGTATCTTCTGCAAGACTTAGTTGAACTGTTGTATGAGCTGGTTAACAGCTGTGCTTTCAGTATGGACTGCAGGGGCTGGGATGCGAGGGGTTTAGCAGCCTTTTCAGTGTTTTGTGGTAGTTGTCAAGTAAGTATTGACAAAAGTACAATCTTACATGACTAGCTGGTACTGGTTGTATTCTTTATCTGAAAACAAAATTAACTCTGCCTGATAAGTTTTTTAAGAGCATCAATTCTGTTTCTTACTCTGCAGCGTTTTTGTGTTTTCAAACAGGACAAGACCTGGAAGTTTGTTGAGGGTCTTCCTATCAATGATTTTTCTCGTGAGAAGATGGAGCTGACTGCTAAGGAATTAACTGAAGAGAAGGAGACTGCTGTGGAATTCCTCTCCAGTGCATGACTACCTGATGAAGAAATACAAAATCACTTTACAGTGGAAGAATCTAAAAGTCGTCTCTGAGTCTGCTACCAAACACTGTTACTGTATTGAAGTCAACTGTCTGTGGCAATTGTTCATTTTAAAGCTCACATGCTTACTGGTACTGTTGTGCCTATTGAGTTATTAGCAAAAGAGATAATTAGAGAATTAAAACTAGTTTGTTGACCAAACTTCTGTCTGTTCAGTACTAGCTGCTTTCTGTATATGATCCAGAGTAATGGTTTGCCTGGACCATGGCTACTAACGCACAATCTGAGGCTGGTTTGGAATTTGGCACTATTGGGCACATTGTAGTTTGTGACCACTTCAACATCCTATGGCTCAACTGAGAATGAAATTAGAATGCCAATAATTCCCCTTGAAACAGTGTTTCAGTCAAGCCTATCACTGGACAGACTCCAAGTATATACTGCACACTCTGGTTATGCTTACAGTGTTTGTCAATAGAAATATTAAAAGATGCTTGATCACATAATGGCAAAGAGTAGTCTGTTGCACATTATTTGCATGTTTTAGTTTTAGTCTACTAGCAGAATTTGATTAGACAATGTAAGACAAAAAACCAAAACCCTGAGGGCCTGTTTTAAGAAACTGGGGCAAACTACTCTTAAGAAGCTTTATTGATAACTAGCACTTCTGTTTGTCTTTCTCAGGCAAAATTGCTTTATTCAAGCATCAGACACGAAAGTCTGAAGGCAGATTTGTGTTCTAACACTACAGTTCAAAAGCAGTGTTGGTCCTATAGCTTGGTACTAATTTGATTGTAGCTTCAAAGCCTCTTGTCCCACATGATGAGGAATTGCTTGATTAAGACCAAGTGAGGTTAATACACTTGCTTGAGAATTTTCCTAGTGCAGCCTACAAACATCTTAACTTCAGGAAGCTTTTTCAAATATATTGTACTGTAATTATTCCTTTGCAAACACACTGGTGAATATTGCTGTAACTCTTCACCTAGATTTTGTCTGTTCCTATTGCAGTAATCCACCTTGGGTAGATCTAAGAGATTTAGGCTAGGTTTGTTGGTCTGGGAATTTCTTAGATGTGCTACCTGCTCTGTTGATTTTCTAAGCACCTGAAGTTTGCAGAGTACAATTTCATGGTAATGGGACTTTAGTAATAAATAATACCAGGGCTAAGTTTTCATCTTGTCCAGTTCCAATGTGTTTCTGCCTTGTACTAAAGTAAATCTTGGGTCTCCCATATCTGGAGTAATCTCATTTCATTTTCTTTGTCCTTAAGTGAGGACTTGGACAAATTAAAAATGTTGAACCGAGTGGTTTCTTTGAGGGTTTATCAACTAGAATATGAAATAAATCAGCAAACATCAGTAAGCTTATCTTTAAAAACAAGTCTGCTCTCAGAACATTACTGTAGCCATTAGGTACAGTGACAATAAAGTAGCAAAAATTTACTATACGTGAATAGTTTAAAGGGAAAACAAGCATTTCAGAGAATGGGAATGTCTGCTGCGCGCAGGCCAGATGGATGCAGGGCACAGTAAGTGAAGGCCTCGAATGTTTACAAAGCAGCTTCTTAGAAACAGACAAAAGTATATACACCATATTTTTTCACTGTTTTTCACATTTCTCTAAGCCCCTTGGAGTTTAGCTGTGAAGAAATGATAAGAAAAATTCATGAGTCTGTCTTTTCATGACACTTTGGAAACTTCTGCAGAAATTAGGGAGATAAGGAAAGCTGCCAGTGTGATGACTGCCTTCTGGTGTTCTATCCAAGTCAGTAAAATCTCTTTTCAACATGAACCCAGGGACCTAAGGAATTCATTCCAGTAATTACCACGCTACAGCTTATTTCAAGACAATGCATTGTACAGTGCATGTTACAGGAGATAGCTACAGCGCATGCTGTTACTCAGTTTAAAAAGGCTACAGGCTAAGTAAAGTAATGAGTACACATCTGTGTCTGAAATCCATAAATAAGATTTAATAAATCCTGAAGCGTTCAGTACATTTTATGCCATACCTTCAGAAACATCACAATGTAGGGAAGAAGCTTTTAAAGAAAATTAATCCAGAAGATCTGGCTCTGCAGGGTTTTTTGATATTTGTTTTAAAACAGTCTCCTCCAGGAGGCAACTTGCTTCTTGTAAGGTGGTATGTGTAACACTTGGTGTGTCAGAGCAATTGCATGATTAACCTCAGTACTTGGTAAACTATCTTATTATATATTTACTTCCTCAACACTTGAATCTACATTTTGCTCTTCTCATACTACAAATTTTAAGTACTGTTTGTGTTTCTTCCAAACTTCTGTGAAGGAATTCAACAGGAAATCTCTCTGCTCATTGACCATGCATGCTTAATTACTGCCCTGCTACTTACAAACTCTCAAAGTAGCAAGTAACAGATATTCTTTATATTCATGTTTTTGAACTCTTTTGCCCTCTGTTCTACTTTCTCCAGCTTTTCCAGCTTTTATATTTCTGAGAGATTGCCTCCTGCTGTGTTTAGCTGTTTCTTTATTGTGGCTTGTGCTGCTTTGTATGGCCTGCACCACTTTGCAGGGTGCTTAGCTCTTCTCGTAGTAGATGGCATCTAAAAATATCAGCTTCTTCAGCCTTTCAGACTGTTGAAGTTTTCTAGTACAAGAGGAAACTTGCACATTGCTGCTCCAAAGAAAGAAGTACTTTGCTCTTCACTGAAATGTTTCTGTACTATGGTTCTTTTTTTTGGTGGTGGTGGTTGGGGTTGGTTGGGGTTTTTTTGAGTGTTTGTGGGGTGGAGGACATGATGTACTTGATGAGACTGAGAGCTGGTTTTCTTCACCCTGGAGAAGGAAATGCCCTAATATCTTCTTATCAATGACTACATGATGGGAGGGTGCAGAGAAAGCAGAGCCAGACTCAGTGACACACAATAGATGGTCAAGAGGCAATGAACACAGAAGTTGGAACACCAGAAATGGATTTGTGGCATCTGACTATTATATCTTCAGTATCAAAGAGTGAAGCAGCCAAAGAGATTGTGGAAGCTCCATCCTTGGGCATGGCCCTGAGCAACCACACATAGGTTAGCCCTGTGTTGAGGTGTTCAGACCGAACAGCTTCTGACCTATGTAATTGAAAGGCACTGATAATATTCACAACAACTGTTTCTTTTAAATAAGTTAAAATGCTTAAATATCAAAAGTTATTCTTTAGTTATTGAAGAGCCTATTTTCAGTATGTACTTTCTATGCAGGAAGGAATTTCACATCATTTTTACTTGCTGATTACTTCCCCAGGAAAACAAAAGTTAGGACACCAAATAGAAGCTCCCAAATGAGTCCATATAAACATTCATTGAGAAATGAATCTTGGGGGAAATTAAGATTGAAATCGTCAGATCTACTTCAGGAAACTTTCTAGATGTAGCTCCTGAGAACCTTAGGGCTCCTGGCTAAGTCTGGGTGTCATAGAAAGGCTCCCAGGGAAGATTGGAAGCTGTTCAGCATGACTGCCATGGCTTGTTACGGAGTGCCTGGAAAACCCAGATCTCAAATCATGGAATCATAGCTTGTCAGGTTGGAAGGGACTTCAAGGATCATTTGCCCCAACCCTTCTAATGTTACTGTTTATATAACAACATCCCGTCAAGCTGGACTTAAAACTTTACGAAGTGGGGGAATCCACCACTTTCCTGGAAGATGGTTCCAGTGTCTGACTGTCCTCATAGTGAAAACTTTTCCTCTTGTGTTCAAATGGAATTTTGAACAGGAGCAACTTGTGCCCATTGCCCCTTGTCTTGTCCATGTGACTCCTTGTAAATAGGGATTCTCTGTCTTCTGTGTAGCTGCCCTTCAAGTACTGTAACATCACAATAAGGTCTTCCCCTAAGCCTTCTCTTCTCAAGGCTGAACAGGCACAGCCTCTTCAAATCCTCCCTTCCTGCTAGTGAAAACTGTACAAGGCAGCCTGGCTAAACTGATCTTTGTGATTTCTTCACAGCTTTCCATTCCCAGCAAGAATTCTTGTGATATAGAGAAGAAATAAGGCTTTTCCCCAAATGAACGATAATTGTTTTAAGTTTGCCTCACATTGTTGTACTCTTGCTGCAGCTATTCCTCCTGATTTTTACAGAGACTTCTGATGAAGCTGGAAACTAGCTCTTACAAATTAATCTAAATCCACATTCTGCTGATGCTCACCACAGATGTTTGCACCCTGGGCATATCTATAGGGCATCATGTCAAATCAAATCAGCAGGATTTGAATCTCACTTTGCATAAGGGAAGACAAGATAACTTTTTTGGCAAGTAAAAGAGATGCAGCATGCTGTCAAAGCACCAGATTTGCAAAACAAGAAAGTTGTCCTGGAAGGGTTTATTAGATTATGGGTTTTTTTCTTCTTTTTTTTTTTTTTTCTTTTTCTCCCCATTAACTGTGGTTGGGGAACTATTTTGCATTTCCAGACACATTTTGCCTTCCAAATAGCAAATCCTAGAGGATAGCTTTAGATCAGTTGAAATGACAGAAGAACTTATGTAAACATAACAATTTGCAACTGAAAATACTAGCATTTTGTGTTAAAATACCAAGAAATATTCCAATAACTTTTTCAGTGGCAACTTTGCAGAGGGGCATGACAAATGCTATTGTATCAGAGGCTGAGCAATTAGCTGCTTAAAATGAAATACTGTAGCTGCAGGTAAATAATTTTAGATAGAGATGCATTCTTCAGCTTCCCCAGAAGTAAGCCAAATATTTTGGCTTACAGAATCTTTTATTGTCTATTTTAATTTATTACTAAAAAATTACTTCATAGAATCATAAAATGTTAGGAGTTGGAAGGGACCTATAGAGATGAGTTAGTCCAACCCCCCTGCCAAAGCAGGATAACCTAGGCCAGGCCACACAGGAATGCATCCAGGTGGATTTTGAAAGTCTCTGGAGAAGGAGACTCCACAACCTCTCTGGGCAGTAATGGCACAGATTCTTTTCTTTTTCTGAGTCTGCTAACCACAATCATCAAGCGGTTTGTAGTTAATCAGGTTTTGCACAAACACCTTCACCTACTTTCTACCAAGAAACATAGTCCTCATACATCTGGGAGTGATTTGTTGCTTAAATGTGCTAAAAGCTCAACTCAAGCCAACTTGTATCTGAGGCTCAGAGTGTTTGTTGTCTCCTGACACACACTACATGGACAAATCTTGGAAAAAATTTGGCCACTTAGGACTCCTCAGTTGTGTTGACTTCACACCACTTCACACCATAACAACTCTGTTCTCCACCGTGGCCGAAAGCCCCAAATTCAGGCTTTCCTGCTCCTGCAGTACCTGCTCCCTCTCTTTACCCTCAGTGTCATGACTGAAGAGCAAAGCTGGGACAGAGCAGCTTGGCAGAGGGAAGAGGTGACTGCTGCTTTCCAGGTGTAAGGCACTAATACATTGTGTGCCTTACATACACACACACATTCGTTCTTCCTTGACCAGAGCATGATGGAAAATCTCTCTGGAGTTCAAAGGAACCACTTGGCTGTCCTTAGAAGCCTAGACTGCACAGATCAAGCACACAAGATTTCATGGTAGCAGACAACTAGTAATACATGGGATGAAGGTGAGCTTTCTTTTGTTATCAGTGCTAAAAGAGCAGGCATATACCTGAGGGGGTATTTCCAGCCTGGTTTCACTAAGGTGCTGAGCTGAGCTGTGTGTCCTTCAGCATTGAGGTGCTCAGCAGCATCAGTGTACACATACAAGTGGAAAGGCAAAACACTGAGCCTAAATTACAGGCTGAGACAATATGAATTTCAGTTTGTTAGGCTTTGGGCTCTATTTTTTAAACAAAATCAGTATTTGTGAAGCTGCAGAGCGGTGCTTTCCAGAGATGCTGCAGAGCCCTCCACTGTGAAATTTTTGCTGATTATATTCAAATATTTATTTTGGTTTCTCATCCACAAGTGTTTCTCAACAAGCACAGGTGGCTTAAGTCACTTTAAAATAAGATCAACAATACACCTTGGCCAATGTGAACCTAGGAAAAAACCCACAAAATAATGTATTTATATGATTATTTCCTAAGCTAGTGGGAACAGAAACATTTAAAAGCTTGAAACAGAGATTTAGGAAGCCACTAATAAACCAGCATGGGAGTTATTTCAGGAGCAATTTGAACCCCTGCTGAAAGCCCACTGATGGGGCCTTAATAGCCTGGCCGAAAACTGATTTTATAACAAAGTAAAGGCAGCAACAGAAGTGGATTGTTTTGGGGAAGAACAGCAAGCGGCAAATTTTGAGTGCCACAATAAATGCTGCCTCACGTGGCCACCCAAGGCCATCGCCTCTCCTTCTGACAATGCTCTTTCTCTTGGTTGGGAAGGTGGCAATAGGAAGCTCTGCCCACACCTTTGTGCTTGCACACTCCTCGGAGGGGGAGACAGACAACATTTGGGCTTTCTGCTTGGAAGAAAGAGTAATAAGTATTTTTAGCTAAATCTCTTCTGCATGCTGAGCTGACAGCAGATGCACTTTTTGTGTGTGAGGATGCCTGACTGAGGAGAGCACAGTGTGAGCCACTTACGCCGGCGGGCTTGCACAAAAGCCCCAGATGTAAGCTTGCTGTTCAGTGGGATTTTGGACAGAGGATGTGCCACTTCCTCAGCACCATGAGCATGGGCATGTGGTGCTAATGCCCAGTCAGACCTTCAGTTCTGGGGGGGAAAAAACCCCCACACTTTTGCAAAGGCAAGTTCTTTCTAGAAGAAAGAATGAAACTACATTCAGAGGGACTCCAAAACAGCAAAGAGCCAAGGAAGATGGGGAAGAATGCATTTTAATCCTCAGTGAAAAGGCTGTAGGAAAGAACTAACCCCTCAAAGTATCTCTGTGTTTTCTGAGTGGAAAAAACCAAACAACTTCCTGAGGCAATGTTAATATTTCTTTCTGGTATAAAAAGGGAGATTGATTCCAAAGGAAACATAAGCCATGACAGGCATGTCTGTGTTGTGCACATCTACGGCGGGGGCATGGGGATGTGTTAGCAATGTATTGTATTAGCAATGCCCATCACTCCCAGCTGGACTGAGAATGGAGCAAGGCAGTATATGTCAGATGAGTGAAAATACAGAGGTCCACTGGGGCTAAAAACCAGGGAAGACAGCTCAGTAGGAGGGAAGAGGTGAGAGGATGCACCTTTGTCTGTCAGAATGTGCTTATCTCATGGATACACCCTTGTTGCAGTGATCCCTGTGTACTAGAGGCGAGCATCGCAGGAGGGGAGCATGTCTTTGGGCTGAGGATTGCATAGCAGCTGTACAGAGAAGCAGTGAGTTCCAGTGACCCAAGCAGCAGCCAGCTTCACCATCAAGCTGAAAACTTGAGCCTCATGAAGAGGGACAGGAGTTCAGCAAGGGACAGCTTGCAGTTATTGCTGGGACAAGGGTCAGGCAGGCACGGAGAGAGGTGCCATTCCTGCTTACGTTCCATAATTGCGACAGGATAGGGAAAGATAAGGAAGGCAAGTTTACATTAAAGGTCAGATTATTTCCTAGAATAGTTTAAACTAACAGACCTGTCACTGCCTAGCTGTTTGCAGACTCAGAGTTCAAGAGCAGTGGGTTAATTTGACAAGAGCTTTCAGCATGGGCTTATTATCAGCTAGAGAAGGAAAAAATACATTGGGCAACATCCTGCCTCACACTGGATGGACATCAGGCAAGACAACACGTGACTTCGGAGCACCCTGGGTACATTAAATATTATTCTAGTGCTGCCCTAGCTAGTTGTATCCAGCTTTTGGAATAATTCGCCAATTAAAATTTGCTCTTCCTTATCAGGAGGTTCCTTCCTAATTCTCTCTTTGTGTCTCTCTCTCCAGATCATCACTGAGCAACAATCATGATGCATCTTACGCCTACAAATGCCATTGCTAGTGATGAGATAGTTTTGTCCAGGAGGCTGACTGGTGGAGAAGCAATTGCAGCTTCCTGGGATGGCTGTCTCACCATCAGTAAGAGTGGGAAATACAACTCCAAAGGCAGACAGTCTTTGTGCAGGTTGTTCCTAAACAGGAAAACCTTGGAGAAAGGGAGATCTTAGAGAGGCTGTATACCCTGTTCTCCATTGGTTTGGCATTGTTCCTTCCCTCTGCACCTAGATACTTGTGGAACAAATTTGGAGAGGCTTTCTTCACCTTGATCAGCTCCAGTGCGCACAAAAGGATTGTACTGTGCAACTCCTCCTTTGGAAGAGGACAGTGTGTGCATCTCTAATGAGAGTTTTCTTGAAGAATAGTTGTCTATGCTGTTATTTATCCCAGGATACTGTCAAGTTAAGTATTTTTAAAAACGGTCCTTGAGCTGGGTGGTAAATAGTGCTTCTAGCTCTGCTTAGCTGGACAGAGAGCAGCGGAGACAGCTTTCTGCCCCCACAGCTCCTACTGCCTCAGTATTTTTTACCATTAGTGGTTTTCAATGACAAAACAGCCTTAAATCCTAAATAAATAAATAAATAACTTTAAAAAAAAAAATATTTTACAATGCAAATATTTTTTGGAGCCTCCAGATGGAGCTAGTAGAGAGGGAGTCACACTAGGAGGAATTTTTTCCCCTCAACCTGTGAGTCTGGAGAATTTCAATTCTTGACTGGGAGAAAACAGACAAATGTTCTTCTAATTCTGCAGTTAAAAGTCTAGGGGCCCAGGAAGCTCTTAGACAGAAGTGTTTGCTAGCTCTCATTCCCAACAGAATGGACACCTGCCTCCATCCAGAGGACATGTCCATTTGAAAGGTGGCTTCTCCTTGTAAAGGAGGATAAACTCTGGAAACACATTTATCAGAAACTTGGTGCTACCCCTGCTGGTAACCCTCTTTTCCATTACTAGTCAGGAACAGAACTTGGGATTGAGTTAGAAATTCAGAAAACTAGTTCTGCTGCTGTCTCTGCAGGAGACATCCTGGCCAACAGCAGCCAGATAACCTCAGCAGCCACAACCTCTCAGCTCTCTTTAGCTGAAATTTGCAAAATGAGTTGAAAGTGCCAGCTGGAGGATGCTATTAAGGACACAGTCACAAAGTTTTCTTCCAAGCACTTTGGAGAAAACAGGGTGACCCTGCACCAGGTGACACTTGTGTGAGAAGCAAGCAGAGAAGGAAAGCTCAGCCACCTAAAGAGCAGACCACAAAACAAGTAACCCTGGCCAACTAACTTATTCTTTCCTTACCAGAGAAGTTAAATACAGGCGAGGGTGGCTGTAATACTTTTGTGGGATTTTTAAGGCCCTGAAAAACTTGAAGATTAGCACCACTCATTGTTGTAAAATACCTTATTGAAAGAAACCCACACACTCTTTGGGAACACCTCTTTAGTGTGGACTGGTGGTAGTGCCGGTGTTGATGCCTGCAGAGCTGAGTACCCTGCTCCATGGTAAGCATCTGCCTTCCTTGAGGAACAGTGAGAGCCACCTTCAAAGCCCTGCCTTCCAGTGGGCAGATGGAGAAGATGAGCTGTGTGGTCACCACCTCTTGGGGTTTGGGCTTGTTGATCTCTATGAATGGAAATACCTGGAAGATGGAGGGAGCTGGGCTGGAGGGTTACCGGCAATTCCCATTTCTTTCTGAAAAGCCACAGGAGGTGAGATTGGCTTTTTTGGCAATTAATCTCTACGTTGCACAAATAGACAAGCAGGCTCCATTGTAAGCCATGCTTCTATCTTACTGCCTCCCTGTGAAACTGGACATGGGATAAACTGAGTTTCTCTTTAGTGCTCAGGCTGGTAACTGTAAAATCCGAGGAACTGTTTGGTCTCAGCTGAAACAAACCAACTCCTTGTAACCAAACCCCTGGCAGCACCTCCCCAGAAATGTCCCTGCCTTGCCTGTGGGGCTGGGCTGGTGTTTGAGAGACTTTCCCACCCTGGATGCCAGGAGAAGACTGAAGCCAAGCACTGATGTTGGAGGGCACATTGAAACACCCAAAAATTCTGGAGGGTTTAGAAAGTGTTAGAAACTTACAATTTCCCTAGGAAGACGTCTGTCACATAGACACTCTGCATCTATTCTGATTTAAATCCCGTGTCTGACGTCCATGCAGAATCCATCTGAAATGTATATACTCCCTACCCCAAATTCATGTGAATAACTAAAATAAATAAATTAATTAATATTAGGATCTTATTTTGCTGGATTATCACAAGTTTCCCGGAGGGGAAAGATCTCTGTAGCAATATTTCTGAACTTTTCCTTGAACTTTCTATTACAAAAATCCAACAAGGCTTTGTCATCTTGCTTGTCAGCAGCCAACCATTCGCTCAACCGTGTAATGAAACCATCTTTATTTCTATTTCTCTTTCTCCGTCTCTGTCCAATGCAGTTTGTGGGGACACCTTCCCAGCACCCTTGATGTTGTCTGCTGTGCTGTGAAGAGGATGTTGTCCTTCTGTAGAGCTGAGCCAGCGGCTGCCTCTACAGTCTTTCCATGTACAATCAGCTTACAAAATGCCATCCCTTCCTCCCTTTTTTCTATCCCCTGCTTGTACAGTGTGGCAAAAGAAGGAAACCCATTTAACTGTTTCCCAGGCACATGTGCCCTTCACTGAACTGCTTAAAGGTCTCTGGGGTCTTGGTAGCCAACCTGTAAGTAAAGGGACCATGTTTATACATCTTCTGGGGACCAGCATCATGCTGAGCAGAGAGAGTGAGGCTTAAATGGATGTAGGAGGTATGAAACATGGGGTATTGAGGCTGGGTGGTATCTGAGGGTGTTTCACCACTCCTTACCCTTGCCCTGCTAATCTGCATGCTCAGAGCAGGGGAAGGCAACTGGTCTCTTTGGCAAAGCACTGCTCTGAATAGTCCCATCTGACACAGCAGAGCATGCCCAAATAAAATCATAGGGTCATAGGGTCATAGAATGGTGTGGGTTGGAAGGGACCTTAAAGATCATCTAGTCCCAACCCCCCCTGCCATGGAAGGAACATCTCCCATGACACCAGGTTGCTCCAAACCCCATCCAGCCCACTCTTGAACACTTTCAGGAAGGGGGCATCCATGACTTCCCTGGGCAACCTGTTCCAGTGCCTCACCACCCTCACAGTAAAGAATTTCTTCCTTTCCTTGTCTAATAATATTCAAATATAATATATTAAAATATAAAATAAGTTGCTCATAAAGTATTGAAACAAAAAATGCTCTTCCTAGCCTGCCTAATATGTTTGTTAACAAGTGAGGTATGCCAGATGTCCAAGTAGGGTGATGTTCAACATCTATGCCTTGCCATCACTGGGCTCTTGCAACCACAGTGAGGGTCTAGGACAGACCGGTGGACTAAGCTTTTCCATTTCAGATCTTATTACTCTTCTTTTCATGTCTTTTCTGCTTGTGTTGGAACTTCTCACTCCTTGGCCAATTAAGGCAGGTTTGCTCTAAAATGCCGACCAGGAACTGTAGTGACAGACTCGCAAATGGAGCTGACCACCCCTGGAAGAAGTGTGGAGCAGAGAGCGAAACTCTTGGAAACTTTTGGGTGTACACTAATTGCTGAATAATTAACCATCTGCTCATTTCTTCCTCCCACTCTGGCTCCTGAGGATGCCTACCAGCAACACTCCTGAGGTTGTGTAAGCATGGAAGTAGGTATGTATATATCTATATGAGTGTATCTGTGTATCGGATGGCTTTTGGCAGCATCCAAAGGAGATCATAATCATGAAGCCTGTCTGATGGAGCTGTTTTTGGTTGTCTGAATGAACATTTTCACCACAACTGCAGCACACAAAATTTTCTCTATTTTCTAGCCTGTGACACCTTGTGATGACTGAGAAGCACCTACTTACCTACAAACAGTGGTAGAAGTCCACACATTTTGCTCATGTTCAGTTTCTCTGCTGGGGAAACAGAAAAATTTTGCAAAAAGTGTCACTGTCTGGGGTAGCTTTTGCCTCTCCCCCTGGGAAGGGGATTCTTTCCTGGCTTGCTATTATCAGTTTTGTGTGAGGAGATGGCTGTTCTCTAGACCTTCTTCTGTTGAGAAGAAATCTTCTTTGATTTGCAGCCCCTTGGGAAAGCAGCACACCAGCATGGTGTTTTCAATGCTTTCTTCTTCTCCCTCACCAGCCTCCTGTCCCTTTGTTCTCAATCAGATTCCCAAGGTACTCCTCCCAGGGCTTTGTTTTCTTTAATAGCAGGGTGCTGTCTGCCTGTTTGTCTTTCAGTCATCCCACACCTGCTCCTGGCTCTGGTTCTGTATTGTTTACCACATGTGTGGGTCTGGCACTCAGGTCTTCTGCATTACACACCAGTGGAGTTACTTGAGTCCAACAAAGACCAATTTTCTTCCCCCAGATCCTTTCTGCCATCCCAGGGCTGACTTGGGTGGTGCCACTCCTCAGTTTTGCGTCACATTGGAGGGGTTTTCTCTTGAACAGCATGTCGCTTTGGCCAGCATTCCTAGACCTGGGTCCTTCCACACTTCAGCTCCTTTCTTAGGTGCTTTCTCATGTGGGGAAGTGGACTCAGCTGAATGACTCACCCCCCTCCTTTTATTCCTCCACTCTTCAGTTTCCCTCCTTTCAGCTGGTGAGCAGGAGGTGAGAAGAAATCATGTTCCCTACCAATCCCATGGAGGTTTCCTAGCTTGTTGGCAACTTGTGGTGACTCTGCAGGGCTGCAAGGTTCCCTAAAGGTCTGCAGGACATCGGAAGTGTAAGAGAAGGAGCCACATAATTTTTAGCTGTGTGCCTGTGCTGCCATAGTGCTACTGGAATTTGACCAGATTCCATAGATCTGGTCAAACATGCACGGAAACAGTCACGTAAGCACCTTGGTTTATTCAACTAAGTTAGAAATTATGGAAGTTGCTTTGAGCAGAGAGGTGGCTGTCAGGCTGGGTGTGATGACCTGAAATCTATGGGTTTTAGCTGCACCACGCTGTTTCTCTCCAGGTCCCCACACTGACTGGACCTCTACCACAAAATCTTCACACTAATGGTAAAGTTGAAAAGCCAATTTACTGAAGAGTTTCTAGTCACAAAACAGGAGGAGAATGAGAGACTGCCCACATGTCAGGGCAGCCAACATCTCCTGCACTGGAGTGCTTGAGGAGTGGAGAATCCCACGGCACAGCCAAAGTGAGAGACATCTGTCCTCTCTGCAGCTCTGATACACTGACCCAGGTGTGTTGCCACCTGGTCTGTGCATGACCACCTGGTGATCTGTCCTGTTGTCATGCCCACAATGAAAGCAGCAAAAAGCAAGGGTAGCACAGGAGGATGGTAAGGCACAAGATGCAGGCAAGCTCCTTGTCCTTTTGCCACCATTATGTAGCTGATGGAGGTTGCCTTCATTCATCAGTAAAAGCACAAAGTGCTTGACAGCATGGGTGGGAAGGTAGTGCTTGTCACACCCTGCTTTTGCCTTTTCTGAGCCTTTCTTGCCATGAGGCCACCTGGTCACCTGGCCACCTGCTCACCAGAATTACCTAGGTGAGGAGGTAATTTCTGGATGTTCCTAGAGAAGCACTCAGTTAAATCATTTATGCGTCACAAACATATAAGAACCAAAGTAAATAATGACAAAATTAGTGACCATTTTTCTATTTGAATGTCTGGGTGTCCAAGCAGTACCTAAGCCTGTAGGCAAAGCAAAATCTGCAAGGAGGAACAACATCTTATTATACCCAGTGATGCATTTGGGGAATGGGTTGGAACTAAATGATCTTTAAGGTCCCTTGAAACCCAGACCATCCTATGATTCTATGAAAATCAGACTCTGTTAGGCACACAGGTCTTCACTGAAAGAAGAAAACCTTGGTTTTTTCCAAATGAATTACTCTGTTTAATAATAAAAAAGGGAAATCTTTGAAGAAACAACAAAAATAGGAAGAACTCGAGGTGGTGCAGAAAGGAGGAAAGTAACTTACCCTGCAAAGGCTGAGTTTACATGTACATCTCCTGGCAGGGCCACCTCCTTAACTAGCATCTATGCTCTTGATGTGCATCACCTGCTGATATGTGGACTATTCTGGACCCCATCACCAAAGGGGACCAGATGAACATGATGGTACCTTGATGCCTTAAATGATCACAAGCTATATTTCTAGCTGACTCAGGCCAAGGTTCTTCAGACACCTGGGAGGTGCCTTGGACCCTGAAGCCAGTAAGGAGCCTCACACTGCATATGTAACTTGCTCATGCAACGTTATGCCCATCAGAAGAGCACATGTGAAGGCTTTGCAGTTAAAGAGGTTTTGTGCAGGAAGCAGAGGCATCTCATAAAAACAGCCTGTGGTCCCAGATGATTAGTCTCTCTCATGCTAAAGAAAGCAGCAAGAAGAGTTCAGGCAGATGGGCTTCCCACTAGGAGGCCAGCATGACAAACACACCAGAAATGAATAGCATGTCACCTCTCTCCAGTATTGAAAATTGTTTTTCTTTCCTGTAGGTCAAGGTCAAGCTTTTCCTCATACAGCAGTGAGTCTTTCACAGGGTCTTCATCCTGATTGCTCCACACCCCTGCTCACAGTCAGCCAGCAGCCTGTGACATTGTTATTTGTTATTTCATGGAGACAAGACATCACTGCAGAACACTGCTCCTGTTGCTGCTGCCACCTCAGAGAAAGGAGAGCCCAGTGCTAGGAGCAGGACCTTGCTGTGCTGGGGGACAGCCTTTGTCACACACACATACATGGCAGGCTCAGCTCCAGGAGAGGAAATGCATCTATAGATAAAAACAAGCATCGCTGGTGCTGGAGGGAACAGTGCCTCCTGTAAATCCCTGGAGGAAGGGAATATGTTTTGAAGGAAGAATACCAAGGCTTATTCTTCCAGAAGGACAAAATGAGCACTGGGATGGCTTCAGGCTGGGCAGGATCTTTAAGCACATGCAGCAAGGGGGAAAAAACCAAAAAATAATGTTTTCCCCTCAGTGCCTAATAGACAGGTGCTGGAATAATAAACTTCATTTTCAAGTTTCCATCAGTAAAGAGTCCATGCCCTGGTCTGGTTTTTACTGCCTCTGACCCAGTTATCCATTTCTCAAATATGTGTGTTTTAAAACCTCAGGAATTTGAAAATAATGGGTTCATGGCCTTTTTAACCAGCACTGGGGCCCTTTGCCATTCAGCTGTAAAATCACCTACGTTGGAAGGGATCTCTGGAGGTCCACCATCCAACCCCTTCTCAGAGAAATGCTGACAGCAAGATTAGACTAAGTTGCTCAGAGCTTTGACTTATCAGGATTTGAAACCAAGAATGTACACTGGACAGACTCCCTGGGAGTCCTGCCCTAGTACTATTAGTGATTTTTTTCCTCAAATACCTAGCGAGAAACTCCCTTCTTTCAATTCATGTCTGTAGTATCTCATCTGCTGTGCACCAGTGTGAAGAGCCTGGCTCTGTCTTCTCAGAATCCTCCTTGAAGCTGACATTGCTGTTGTACTGGGGGCTCCAAAACTGGATACAGTACCCAGATGTAGACTACGGAGTGTCAAACGAAGGAAAACCATCACTTTCTCAGTTTCCTGGCTGTCAGTTTGATTTAAAAGTGATGAATACTCAGGGGGACCAAATCTCTCAGGCAGTATTTTGATTTTTTTCTGAAAAGGGCACTAGCTGCTAAAAAAAAAAAACAACAAACAACACATTAGAAGAAGAGTGGGTATTTGACAGAAATTATAGATTAGACTTGTCTTCTTTAGCTTCCACCTCCAAATCTGACTTGGTTCTTCACCTCCCAGCTGGAATGCTGGCAGTTAAAGTATTTTGTACAGATGGTAGCTGAACGAAGGAGGTGCTGTTTCCCTGAAGGCAGCCACCAGCAACCAAACCAAAGCACCTGAACCAGGAGATGTCCCCACAGGGCAGCTGCACAGCGCTGGGGTGGACTTGGAGGAATAGACACAACCCTGCAGTGCTGGACATGAAGATCTGCCTCTTGATATATATTTTTTTTTTAATGTTGAATGTTTACTTTTGTTTTATGGTAGAAACAGCATACCCCTTTCATTTGGAGAGAAACAGACCAAATCTTTCCCAGTCTCCCTTGGATCCCCAACTGGAATAAAGTGTAATGTAGGTGCAGGAGAAAACAGAAGTGTCATTTGCCTTGTCCTCTCCTATTCCCGTGGTCCTGCTATCTCATTGTGCCTGCCAGGCAGGCAGAGAAGTGATCTAGGGAAATGATGCTTCTTGGCCAAACAGTAACTTCACAAAAAGTGATCATTTTGGTGCAGAAAGTTTCTTTTGATCTGATACAGTCAGATTTGGAGAAGTTTCCTCTTTGTCCTAAGATATAGAGGAGCCTGGGCATTTTCGTGAGCAGTTTCTCTCAGGCAAAGAGGACAGAAGCAATAGTTCTTTGTGATGCTCTGAGGTACTTGATAGACAAAACCTGCAGCACCACCATGATATAAAACCAGCTATTCCATTCTTTTTCTTTTCACCTGAGCATGGAAACAAAATGCTTCATTTTGGTTCACAGAGAAAACTTTAATGATGGGAGAAAACCCCAGAGATTTAATTTCTTATTGGCACAAGGGGAATAAAAAGGTGGCTCAGAGTTTCTACATTTACATTTTTACATTTCCACACTTCACTATCAGGTCTCCCACCCTTACTGCTCCTAATTTAATGAGGCATTATTCTAAAATACAATACAGGCTTTGATTGATGTTTATGCTCTTCAGCCCTGATTATTTTCCCTTCCATACTGAACAAGCCAACAGAAGGAAAGACTTGACCAAAAAATATCTGCTGAAGGGTGTCTCAAAACCTACAAGTTAGCTGCTTTGATATATGGCTCAGAGTAAACTGCACTGGAAGTCCTTGGTCTTTCAAAGAGGTCTATTAACCCGGATAATGACCTTGGCCATGTGATGAGTGGGGTCAAACCTCTTATCTTGGCTTTGGCATGGAAATTGCTGATGATGTGTTCAGTGAATGCAGGGGGCTGGACATTGTATGCAGGGTGACTGCATTCCCATATTGGCTGTAGAGAGGTTAGGGGTACCCCACAGCTGAAGTTATGGCAGCTCCTCTTCCAAATCCCAGGCTGTCTTGCTACAAGCTACCAATGACACCACCAAAACTCTGAGAGCTGACACTTATCCCTCTTGAAGCATACAAGCAATATGCCTTTTGACACATTCTTCAGCACAGATATTCTTGGAAAAACTGCTTGAATTCTGTGTGGGAAAAAAATGTAAGAATTGTTGCCTCCAAAGTTTACCTTACTGTGTATTTTTGTCAAAAAATCTAAACCGTAAAATCTTCGAGTATGTCATCAGTGAGAGAAGGGTTGCCACCTTCTGCATCCTTACTGCCAGTGCCACAGACTTTCTTTATGCTATTGAACCATAGAACTGTTTTGTTTGGAAAAGACCTTTAAGACCATCAAGTTCAACTGTTAACCTACCCCTGCCAAGTCCATCACTAAACCAGTTCCCAAGCACCACGTCTACACCTCTTCTAAATACCTCTAGGGATGTGACTCAACTGCTTCCCTGGACAGCCTGCTCCAGTGGCATGGGCCATCTGGTTCCTGCTATGTCCACAAAGAAGGTGATGAGGCCCACACCCACCTTGAAGTAAAATTTCTCTTGGTAATGGGAGTGGTACCTGAGCAAATAACTTCTTGCCTGAGTCACAGCACGTCAGATGCTGCTCTTCCGCCCGTGACGTGGGCAGCACTGCCGGGCTGCAGAGGCAGGTGGGGAAGGACAGGGAAGTAACTGGAAAAGAGACATTCACCAACCTATATCCTCAGGTACACAGTTAAACAATCAGAGGAGCTGTAAAGGAAGTAACAAATGATTACTCAAAGTTTACCTTGCCTTTTTTTTTTTTTTTTTTTAAATAAATCAGGAAATGTAAACATTGGGGTATCATGGCACAAAAAGGCTCCTGGCTATTTTTTTTTAAGAAGGTTGAACTGGAAAAGGTCAAGAAACGCAGTTTGAGTGACCTCAAGCTGAAAAGCAAAGCCATAAAGATGCAACCTGATTAAAGCTCTCTTGTGGTTTTCCAAGAATTTTTGCTATTGATTTTGACTGAGGTTTGGTTATGGACTTCGATAAAAGCAGGGCCAGGCACAAAATCTATGCTGCTTCTCACCCTTATTTTCAGCCCATTATATTCTATTGATAGCACCTGTTATTTTTCATCATGACAAGTTTTTATTTTCCCCTGGTTACTTCAACAGCTTCATCTCAAGATACCTTTTGCCTGTCCAGTAGGTAGACACTGTACTGACCAGACAACTTAACTGTAATGAGATTCCTCATATTCAGTTTCAGCATCCTTCCTTCTCTTTTTATGTTGTGTGCTATCATCTCCCATTTACTTCAGATAAAAGATACGGTGGGGTTTTTTCCATTTTAGAAAGGGTTGAGAAAAATCTTTTTTGTGTGTGCTTAATAAGAAAAAAGTGTTTTCCTGCTTTTCTCTCTCAACAGAAGGTGTGTTTTTGACTCTAGCACAGGTTAACCTACTTTTTGAAAACAAAGTGAAGGAAGATAGTCAGGAACAGCGATTAACAGTTTGAAATTCAAGGGACAGGAGGAAATGAGCAGATGAGTCAAAGGAATCAGTAGCCTGAAGCTCACAAAAGTAGTGGCTGAACCCCAAAGAGAGGGGAAACAAAAAGGAAATACGTGACACTGGCAGAAGGACCTGGATCCTGGCCAGGAGGACCAGGATCACCTCATCTTCAAAGGAGCTGATGAAGTGGAAGCAAGAAAAGTGGAAGAGAGACAGGATGGTCTGAGGGATAATGGCAAAAGCTACCAAGTCTGTGAGAAGGGCAATATGGGCAGAAATAAAGAGAATTTAGGGCAATAGAGAAGGAAGGATGGATTAGCCCTATGATAAAGCAGGTGAGGAAACAGGACAGGAGGTGCTGGTGGGAGATGGAAGTAGGATAGAGAAAAGGTCAATGTGTGGAGGTGTTGGGTGAATGGTACACACCCCATGACCTGACCTGCTGCTCGGGCAGTCAGCACCATCTTTTGGTGCTTTGAAAGAAGCTGGCAGGCCACAAAGTTCCAACAGAGGTGTAAGGAGACAGATGTGAGGGCATGTGTCGAGAGCAGCGTGCCATGCAGCACCTCTGCTGTGTTTGCTTTGGCACTGGTGAGGCAAACAAGATTAGCTGAGAAAAATGCAGAGTACAGGTGGCAGCCAGCATTGCTGGGAGTGTGCAGGGTGGGTTATCTTGCCCCACTGGAGCCACAGTGTGGGAAGAGATACACAAGGAAAAATGTTGCTCAGAAAAATCCGATTGTAGAATCATAGAATAATTTGGTTTGGAAGGGACCTCTAGAGGTCATCTGGTTCAACCCCCCTGCAGTTAGCAGGGACATTCTCAACTGGATCAGGTTGCTCAAAGCCTCATCAAGCCTCACCTTGAATATCTCCAGGGATGAAGTCTCGACTACCTCCCTGGGCAACCTGTTCCATTTTTCCCCTGCCCTCATGGCAAAGAAAGTTTTCCTAATATTATCACTGCTGTGACGAAGTCTGGGCAAAAGCTGAAAAATGAGATTGCAGGAAAGGCTTTGGAGGGAATCATGTGGGTAAAAAATCAAGACCAAGGCAAGGACAGCAGGAGAGCCTGTGCTTGGAAATTACTCCAGGTGCAGAGCTGGGCAGGGCTTATGGAAGTTTCTAAAGATCCTGTGAAAGAGGATGTTCCTCCTGTCACCACAGAGACAACTCTTTTGGTTCAGTCAGGAGCACGTGGGGTCTGTATGGTGCCCGTGTGCTGGAGCAGGCTTTTGTCCCTGTCCTCACCCAAGCCTTGCTACAGCAGGATCCATCTCTGGACCTAGCACAGCTCAAGGTAGGGGTCTGGAGGGGTAGAGGACCACCAGTTCTTCTACTTCTGGGCATGGTCTCAACAGTCAGCTGGCTATATCTTATGGTCACTTTCATCTAGGTGTGCAGTGGTGCCGAAGGCAAGTCCTTCTTCACTCCTTCTTCAAGGAGTGAATTCATGGTGTGTCTAAGCAACCTCTGGAGATGTGGCTTGCTTGGATACCCAGCCGAACTCCTGCACCTACAGCAAAAAGACAGCACATGGAGAGGCAAGAGCCCAAGCTGGAGCAAGCAGCACTGGGCCTTCTGTATGACTCCCACATGATTTTCTTCCAGTGCTTTCAAAGTCAGCTCTGTTCCTTGAGCACCTGAGTAACTCATTGTTAGGACATGCCTCACATTTTCTCCTGACTCACATGCTGGTATGCAAATAGGCAAGCAAAAGCAAAATGTTAGGATATTTTTCAGACCACCACCATTTTAACAGCTTCATCTGAGCCCATGAGCTGGCCTGCCAGAAGTCTGGAAAGGGGGGGCTCCCAGTGCACCACATTTCCCAAAAACACATGCTCAGTACATCAAATGGGAGAAGCACTTTGGTACTTAGACTTAAAGGCTTTTCTTCCAGTTATACTACTTCGACAGAATCAATACTATAAAGATGAATTGCTTTGCCAAAGTACTGTTTCCCTTCCAGACTCCCTGGAGTGATCACATTTGTGTTAGCTTTTGTACACGGTCACAGATTTTTCAGAGATTTATTACATTTATGTGAAGGGGGTGGTGGGGAGCAAATCATTTATCTATGCCATGCCCACCTCTCTCTAGCTGTGCCACAGAAGATACGATGGGTCTGAGAAGTGCATTTGCAATCTTATTCTCTTTGCTCTCTCTCAGTAACAACTTCAACATCCTCCCTGAGTATCTGTATAATTGCAACTAAATTTGAGCTCTTGAAGCTGGCACTGATTTTCAACAGAGCAGAGAAACATAAAGAAGATGGTGAGGCCTTAGCTATCACTGCATCCAGTATCTATCAGCTTTGAGCATTGTCAGCGCAGCCCTCTTTTTCAAAGTGTTTCTTCCCCTCCTCTTTCATGTGACTTGATCCCAAATTTGCTTCATTTAAGAAGTGACTGTTTGACAGGTCATCCATGATTTTCTCTGCTATACATAAAACTACAAGTGATGCTTTGGTGAAGCACATTTTAAGAACTGTGAGGGAAATCATGCCAATCAGGGAAAAAGGAATGATTTGGGTCTATCTCTCTGGAGAGTTTCATTCAAAGACACATAACAACTTTTCCCAACCATTTGTAGAGCAGACTGAAAATAAGAACTGTAATTTTAAAAATCACAGAAATCAGTATCAAGCAGTTAAAGCAGAGCTAGAGGGATAGATTAGATGTTGTTTTGCTATTTAAGTAGCTATGCACTCTACCCAAAATGGAAGTATAGCAACAACTTAGCTGAAGGCTTTATTCACCTACTAGGACTGTGCATAATAACTGAGCTCCCACATCTCACAGCTTACCATAACCACCACATTCCTGGGAGAAAGAGCTTGTGTTGGATCTAGAACAAAGTGGGTGTGCTGCAATAAATGTTAATATTTAATCACCTGGAGTTTGCCACCCTCTGCCACACGCAATGGCAGAAACCCCAGCTAGGAAGCAGGTCCTCCATTCACAGTGTGCACACCAAGGTCAGAACCTTAAAGTTACCGAAGTCCCTTTGATAAAATGAGCTCAGGACCAGTTGTCATTATAAAAAAACAAACAAAAAACCCAAACCACCACCACCAACGACAACAAAAAAAATTTTTAAAAAGCGTGTTTATTTGCTTTTTCTGCAATAGCCCTACTTGGTCTTGATCTGGACTCAAACAGAGAGCAGGGATTTTCCTGGTTACAAAGAGCAGAAAACCTGCTTACCCAAGCTAACCACCCAACTTATTTCTAAAACAATATTTAATCCACTTTGTATTTATTTCAACTTTCACTCTGCAGGGCTGCCAAGCGATGGGCAGACGTGGTTATCCATGGCCATCTGGGAAAGGCGGATCAGCCGGGGCTGAGCCGGCTTCAGTTTCCAGCACTGGCACTCTCCCATCCCTCGTCAGCTCTCACCTTCAAAGAAGTGCCACCATGTCACGGGTCTTGTCTGCCAGCACCCCAGCCAAAAATACCAGGCCTGACATTTAAGGATTTAGAGAAGGAGGAGACAGCAGGTCGAAGATGTTTTGTTAGAAGGGAGAGGGTATTTTTACAGCTTGCTCCTTTTCCAAGGAAGTTGATGAACCAATTGGGATATACAATGAGATAAGAAAGAGGAGATTTGAGGCACTTGGACAACTACAGGCTTAGGAGGTCTGGGCCATGACAGCTATCAGATCTCTAGCAAAGGGCTACCAAAGTCAGAGTAAGATTCAGTGAAAAGAAATGTCTGGAGAAAAGTGGCAATGGAAGTCTGTGTTTTAAGCTTACTGCTCAGGGACAAGCCGCCCCACAATATGGGGCACCAGTAGTTGCACCCTGGACTGCTGATTTTAGGCTGCCTTGCCAGCTCTCCTGGAGTGTATTGCTGCTGGTGTTTTTTTATAGGGCTCTCTCAAGAAAATGGTGAAAGTCACAAAATTATTTTGTTGTCTTGTTTTCCCCAGCAAAGAACCTGTCTTCTCTGCCTTTCCTCTACCAGCATGTGAGCATCTTTCAAGGTCTCGGTGTCCAGTCTGACGCAACGCCACAGCTGCTTCCCCTTATCCCTTTAACTCTATCTGAGAGTGTAGCGTCAGAAAATGGTTTCTCTTTCAGTGTTATCTCTGCAAATCCACCCTGGCAGGGCAGCTTTCTGTGCTTGTCTTACCCAGGAGCCAGTGATTAGCAGGTGTTGCATTAGAGCTGCTTACATGGGCTCAGCTGCAGTGGCTCAGCCCTATTTTTAGCTGGAGCTGAGTTCACAGCCAGGGCTGTGTGAACTGAGGGACATCAGCCCCTGAGGTTTCTTACAAATCCTTGGTGTCCCCAAAGCCATTGAACTGTGCATGCACAAGAAAATGCAGCCTTAGTACCTCAAATTCTTGCTCTTGGCACTCCCAAAAAACCACCATGCTTTCCCTTAGGTGGTAGCAGATCTTTGGGTTTGCTCCCTGGTGGGTGGAAGGGCTCAACCAACCCATCTGAGACTCCTGCATGCAGCCCCATGGTCTTCACACCTGCACGATGGAGAGGCTGATCACTAGCCCCATGTAAGCCAAGAAGGATGGGTGCAAACAAGGGCGAGTTCAGAGCCTACATCAGTCATCAGGATGCTATGTGCTCATCCATCTGGGGCATTTCTTATTTTGGGAGAGGTGGCAGGGCTCACAGCCACATCTCCTGGAAGCCAAGTAAAAGTCAAGCCAACAAACAAGGATCTATTTTAATCACAGCCCTGACAACTGTCCCTTCCTTACAGGGGTTTGAAATGTCACCTAAAAGACAGACGGGCTTGGTACGTGCTGTACAGTTTAATGAAAAAAGTCACGTGGAGACTCGTGGATAGAGGTTTGCTGAGTTTTACCAGGAAAATTAAACACGAGTCATGCTCCAGCTGGGTTTTGCATCACCACATTTATCATATTAAAATCACTTTTCATGTGATGGTAGTGGAAGGCCAAATTCTATCTTTGCATATCCAAACACATATGCTATCATTGCATAGGACACAGCAGACAGGTTCACTTACCTCTGAGGGAATTTCTGCTTCTTAGTACCAGAGCACGGTTCTTTAAAGCAAGCTGGATGTGCCCCTCTGTGAAGCAGAAATTGGTTAGCATCACTTGCACTTTTCTGTGGGTACCTGTAAATCTGGACTTGCTTAGCCCCCAGATCTCCCACGGAAATGGAAAATCTCTCAGTTGGCCTCATTACAGTCTGGATTTACAAGCCAGTCTTGGAAAATATATTGCATTTAACAAGGAAAATCCCTTGTAGAATTATTGGTAAGAGAGTTACAATTTCGAGAGGCAAGGATGAGTTCTGTAGCTACAGCATTTTAAAACTTATATTCCTCTTGGTGTTCAGCTTTTTTGCTTGTCATATGCCATTTGACACCTAGATGGCAAATGTTTATGGGCAGAATTAATTATAAAGGATTCACCTTTACAGCAGGACACAGATTCAACCCTAGTAGTTGCTGATTAAAATGAAGCTCCTTGCTTATACCCTTGTTTGAAGGATTAGGAAATTAGTTATCTCTAACTGAATAGCACTGGCCATCTAGCTTTCTAAAGCAAGACTTCACAAAAACTTGACAACTGCTAAATATCAAAAGAAAATCATAGGGGAAGAATTAATGACATATATTTAGCACCTGCTCCCAAATGTTTGGGGAACAGAAAACTCAATAAAAAAAGGAGGAGAGGGAATGCATATAATAATAATGCTTCTTAAGAACTGGTGAGATAAATGCTCTGTCTCCCATACTAGGGAAATGTACTAGTGTTTTATTGCCATGATTATTATTTAACGGCATGGCAACTCACAACCACTGGAAATATTCCACTGAAGGCCTATCATGCTGCTGAGTAAAACAAGGACATATTTTAAGAGGCAAAAAAAGCACAGAACTGGTTTCTCTTCTCCACCTGAAAAGGATACAAGAAGACCAGTGCCACTGGAGCTGGTGGGACTGGGATGAGGAATGGCCCAGAGAACCTCCCCTGTCTCTCTTTGCAGTGGTGCGTGATGAAGAGTGGACTCAGTGTGTGGTGTCATCAATGCAGGGGTTGTAATGAAACTTTCCCTCCCTTCCTGAGGTCAGTCTGCAGTCTTCCTGGCAGAGAGCTGCCTTTTCAATAGCTCCTGCTATTTTCAGTGCCTTTTTACCATCTCACCAGCTTGGCCTCAAAACACCATGGGGGACACAGTCAGGGTCTGCTCCAGAAGAGCAGAATTGGAACTCAGCTTTGATCTGGGAGACGTGGAAAACCATGCACAAGGAATTACAAGTCATTACCTTATTTCATGCTTGTAAAAACAAAGAGAAGTTCAGCTAGCCAGAGCTCCCCCCAAAACACATACAGCATAGATTTAATGGGAGTGATGTACTGCCAGACTCCTCCCTAGCCAGCACCTCTCCTCCCTAGCCCAGTTTTTATAACAGGGCATTAACTTCCCTTCCCACCAAACACTATTGCCTTGTCTGGCATTTAGCTCTCAAGCATGCCCTACCTCCACAAAAGCTGCCTCCTAATTTATATTTAGTGTTTATTCTGGGATGTTAATTTGCCTGGCAACCATAGATGGGTTCTCCATGCTGGTTTACTATTATTTATGTGTATTCACGGTCACAGCTCTTTCCTTCAGGTAGCATTTTGCTTGGTTTTCTTCCATGCTGGCTCCTCCATGGTGGCTCAGCCAGGTGCTGGTGCATTTGTGGGAGGAGATGAGAATGTACAAAATCAAGCACCTCGTTTGCAGTAAAGAGCTATTTGGCCCTAACATACCAAGGAGGCAGGGGGACTTTATTGGTCTGCAAATACAGACTGTAGCCCAGGTGAAATGCTTTCTTGGAGGTATTATGCTGCAATGCCTGGTTGCTGGCATCCTGCTGGCTCCTGAAGTCTATGGGATGTGTGACCCAGTTCCCTCTGAAGCCCTGCTAATGAGCCAGAGAGAAAAATGCATCTTTTCGCCTTTTACTTCTGCTCCACCTTGGCACTTGCAGATGGGTATTTTTAAAGCGTGTTTCTCTCTATACAACAGTCCTGGTCAGGTCTGCCTTTCTCTTTACACCAGAGAAGACCTTTTCTGCATGTCTGGAGAAGAGAACCTGGGGAGACCTTGTAGCAGCCTTCCAGTACCTGAAGGGGCTACAGGAAAGCTGGAGAGGGACATTTTACAAGGTCATGTAGCAACAGGATAATGGAGAACAGTTTCAAACTGAAAGAGGGTAGATTTAAACTAGATATTAGGAAGAAATTAATTACGATGGGGGTGGTGAGACACTGGAACCAGTTTTGGTTTGTTGCAGTCTCTCCAAACAATCTAAACACTCCTGAGTTTCAGAGGAGATGGATCAGAAATGAGCAACGAGATCCTTCTTTTAGAAGAACCTCGAATCAGACTGAGTGGATCCATGTGTGGGAAAAGCATGGATTTTAATATAGTTGGCAGATTTGCAGCTCTGGCTTTTCTCTGACCTTGCAGCTGCCACGTTGCAGGGGCTGGTGTAGCTTCTGTCCTCTGCCAGGTATAATCCAGACAGCATGAGGACTATGAGGGAGGCTTTTCTGCTTTTCTCAAAAACGTTGCATTTCCCAGAGGACTCTAGCTGTGGCACACATGGTGACCACAGCCCACATACTGATTACACAGGGCTGGTGTTGAAATTCAAGCACATCATTGCTCATAAAACAGAGAAGCAGATCACCCAAGCAGTGATCCATCTCAATAGTGACAACATTTGCAGCCAAGCTACATCATGTCTGGAAGCAACCCTGGAGTTGCTCATGGTCCAAAATGCTCCTCTTACATCTGGGACAAGGGATGGGTTTAGGAGTCCCCTCTTTCTAGCTGGTCCAGAGGCATTGAATTGAAAAGGATGGAGCCATCTGGGGGAAAGAGAGGAAAGTAGGAGAAAAAAAACATCATGGGGGGAAAAAAAACATCATGGCAGAAGACAGTTGTTGGAGAAAAAGGAGGTTAAGAGTGGGAAATGTCTGTAGAGAGAAGTCTTAGAAGGAAAAATGAGGGAAGAATGAGAGAAAGTAGGAAATCATATTCCGCCAAAATTATAACAGGAAGGTGTGTTGATGTGTATTTTTCATATCTGCTGCAATTAGGACATGATCCAAAAGTGTTTTGAGCTCTGGCTGTGCCAGTTCTTTGCCCCACCCTGCCTCTCCCTACCAGATCCTGTCGGAGCATCTCTTCTGGATCAGACATTTAGACATGTGAGGGCAGCAGGAAAGTTTCAGGACATAAAGAAACCTTTACATCCATTTATTTGTTTTAGCATGAGATCGCAAAACCATGTAAACACATGTCTCTTTAAATCAGAAAATGCTTATATGAATACAGTCTTATATTTATTTATACATAAGTATCACTTTCCCCATGCAGAAACAGGTTGGTTCTCTGTTCTTCATCATACTTAACCCACAATTTCTTCTAAAAGAGCCATGGCAGCAATCCAAGCTCTGGTTTTATTGATGGAGGCATCCACTCTGATTCCATCCCCTCCCCTAACTCACCAGATGTGGGGCTGCCACTGTATTATCCCACAGTTTATGACTGTTGCCCAGCAAAACCTCCCACTAGAGGAGAAAAGTCCTTCCTAAGATCCCTTATCTGCCAACAAGCAAAAGTCACCACAGTGGTTTTCTGCAATCCACCTTGCCCAAAGCATGGGTGCTGGGGAAGAGCAGGACTCCTGGGCAGAAATTCCGGTTTCCACCAGCCAGGGTCGAGCTGTTCTCCTTGATACCACCAGCTGGGCATACTGGTTCAGCTGGATTTTCATGTTCTTTTACTTATCACAGGTTACTCTGCACATGAGTGGATAGATCTGCCCTGGGAAGTGAGTAAGAAGGAACCTGTAGTATTTTGGCTCCTCCGCATGACCCCCAGCGCGCACATCGATGCTGGTACTCAGGGCTTTGCAGTGCAGAGGATGAATGTAGATGTTGCTCCTGTGAGTTAAAATACAAAAGCTACCTCCCTTCCTCTCTGCTCAGGAAGCTGCTGGGCTTGAATGGAGTATGCTTTTCCTGCATTATTTTACTCTCAGAGAAATCTAAACCATTGGCTGTACCTGTCTGCTGACTCAAAGCCGAGAGAGATGATGCTGTAATCCAAATGTCACCATGACTGTAACCTTACACCGAGTGACTGGGGTCACAGGTCTCATGACTATTGTCATATTTTTGGAGCTGTGCTTAGCTCAGAGATAAGGCTTCCCTTTGCAGCTTCCTTCCTCTGCCAAGTTTATTGCCGTGCACACGCAGTCCTCCAGCCTGGGACACACCATTGGTGTCTTCTGGGAGGATGCTGCAGGTGGATACAGAGCAGCTTTTGGGCTGCTGGGGCTGGCAGGGTGCTCTCCATTTTGGAGTGACTGATTCTTCCCTGTCTCGGTCAAGGACTGTCACCTTCTCCCCAGATGGTCACATCCAGGCCTCAAGACCATCATGCATGCCTGGCACTTTCAGTTCAAAAGTTGATCTGTGGCCAGTGAACTGATATCTATTGCTCTGAGTTACTTTGAAACAACATAGGTGGCTCTTTTCCTTTCTCTGAATCACTAATGCGGAAAAGTTGAGCTCTTCTTTTGAGGTCTGTATCAAGTTTAAAATATGCTTGAAGTTTGGGGAGAGTCCACCCATGGAAGTGAATGCAGTCTTGACTCAGAGGGGGCTTTTACTGTCTTGTTAAGGTCTTAAGATAAGCCTAGAGGCACCCACAAATGCACTCAGCAAGGTTTTGTTCTGCTTTTAGTGGATCAATATCAGTCAGATCTTCAGGTAGTTGCCCTCATATACTTTTTTAATTTTTATTTGCTGTGAAACACCTGTCCCTCTATGACCAGAAAGATGCTTTGACCTCACTTAAGGGCATATGAAGCCTTTAAGAGTCCCATCGGCCTCAGATGCTGGTGGTCTGTGATGCTAATTGGTCCCTCCAAGTGGAGATGGACTCATCCCATTTGCTCTAAGAGCACTTTGCATCATTGCAGGGTATTTTAAGACCAGGTCAGTGTAAAGTGGCTTTTGCATTAAGGAGTATCAGGTCCAGAGATTTTGTAACTCCACTACTGGAATCCTGATAATCAGTTTGAAGTCTCTAATTAGCTGCAGTAATGACTCAGCCCTGTAGACAAAGCTTAAAGGTGAAGGCTGACACACTAGTGTTGCTCCTTTATCTGGGAAAGGCTGAGGTGCATTGTGCCTTTTTTTTTTAAGGAGAGCCAAACAGTGAAGAAATTTACCCTCTCCTCTGGTTTCATTAGCAGCATTGAAAAGGCATGCTTAAAAGCTGTATCACTCTTCCTTCTGACTGATTGCGAGTTTCTCTAAATCACTTTTTTAAAAAAACTAATTACCCAGCAGTCAGACTTTCTGGAGGCCACTTTTTATGTCATCCTTTGGAACACATCAGGTGAGGTCTCATTTTGCTGAGGGCTGCAGTTTTGTCCAGGGAGCCATGATGCCTGGTGACCACTGGGCAACCCAGGCTCCCTGCCTGGCTCCATCCAGCTCTGGGCTGGTTCATGAAGAAGTGGGCTTGGGAAGGAAAATATGCCCATCCTGGGCAAATTTAATTAAAACTTGACAAGAGAGAGGAGGAAGTTATTGACAAAGGGGATTATGAAATTTGAAGGGAAGGCTACTTTGCCAGCTCTTGTTAAGTGCTGGAGTTGCCTGAGTTCTCATAAATAGCTATGATTTGCTTTTCAGCAGCATCTACTAATGATTTTGCAGAAGTATCTCATTAAAGTTTATGGGAGATTCCAATCTTCTGGGCATCTAAAAAAAGGGAAAAATTACTCTGTGCCTTCAGCTGAATTAATAAGTAGATCTCACCAAATCTCTGCCCCAGGTGATAAGGCCCATGCTTGTTGCCTGACAAGCTGTCGTATTCCCAGCTGTATGGTTTTGTGTCCCTGCCTCCCAGCCACTCAGGTGAAATCTGCTGTCAGTTGGTCTTGCAAACAACAGATAATGATGGGGATGCTGGGAGAGACTCAGGAAGCTGATGAAGTTCAGTACAATCCTTGAGGTGTTGGTCACTTTAGTATTTAGCATTTTAATGCCTGTCGCAAGGTCCTCTGCTGCTGGGTCCTATGCTGAGGAGGTAAAAAAGGACCTGCAGCAGCAAAGGTGTTGCTGTGCTCAGCCCTACTCAGTTTCTGTCCTGCAGCATCATATCAAACAACCCTGGGGGACTGTGAGGGGCTGCAGGGAGCTTGTGGGGGCTGTACATGCTCACTTTCCATAAATAATGCACTGACCATATTAAATGCAGAACTCGTGGGAGACCCCCTGGAAGACAGACCCCAGCCACACAGAAGCACAGGCTTGTGCTCCAGCAGCCCTGCAGGCTGCTTTACCGAGCTCTTGATTTCATAGAATCATAGAATTAGCCAGGTTGGAAGGGACCTCAGAGATCATCAAGTCCAACCCTTGACCCACCGGTGCAGTTGCTAGACCATGGCACTGAGTGCCACATCCAGTCTCTTTTCAAATGTCTCCAGGGACGGAGAATCCACCACCTCACCGGGCAGTCCATTCCATTGCCTGATCACCCTCTCCGTAAAGAAATTCTTTCTAATATCTAACCTAAACCTCCCCTGGCACAACTTAAGACTGTGTCCTCTTAAGTCGTCTGGGAAAAGAGACCAACCCCCACCTGGCTACAACCTCCTTTCAGGGAGTTGTAGAGAGTGATGAGGTCTCCCCTGAGCCTCCTCCTCTCCAAGCTGAACAGCCCCAGCTCCCTCAGCCTCTCCTCACAGGGTCTGTGCTCGAGTCCCTTCACCAGCCTGGTTGCCCTCCTTTGGACCTGCTCCAGCACCTCAATATCCTTCCTGAACTGAGGGGCCCAGAACTGGACACAGTACTCGAGGTGTGGCCTCACCAGCGCTGAGTACAGGGGCAGAATCACTTCCTTGGACCTCCTGGCCACGCTGTTCCTGATACAGGCCAGGATGCCATTGGCCTTCTTGGCCACCTGGGCACACTGCTGGCTCATGTTCAGCTTCCTGTCAATCCAGACTCCCAGGTCCCTTTCTGCCTGGCTGCTCTCCAACCACAATTTGTCCTATGGGATCCCTTTGGGGATCTCTGTCCCTTGGAGACAAGGTCCTTAAAGGATCTGGCATGTGGATCTTTGCAGGCTGGGGGACTTGCAGCACCTTGCTGAGTGCCCACGTGGTGGGAGCCAGCAAAGTATGAGCTACCTGCTAGCCCAGAGCTGGTGGCTGTGGTGAGGTTGGGTGGTGGCTCCACAGCTGGAGGCAGGGTTTGGCCATGCCATGAAGCTGCTGGAGCAGAGACACCTTTGCATTGCCACAGGTACAGAGGCCCAGGAGGAAAAACTGGCACCCGCACTGAGCTGGGAGGAGGTGCCACGAGGTGCCACCAGCAGAATGGGGAGCAGCCTCTGGAGCTTCAGGCTTGGCAGGAATTACACTGAGGAAAAATGGCACATGCTCGGAAGAGGCAGCACCTGGCAGTTTCATCTCTTTCACTGACATGTGGCTTTTTGGTCTTGACTTCTTCAGCCTATTTCCCTTTAAATAGAAAAATGCCTTTTGAATGTTTTTTTCTGAATTTTTTTTTCAGTTTCAAACTTCTGAAGCCCTGCCTTAAGGCCCAGCTTGGTGATACATGGACGAGAGATGCCACAGGTCAGGCTGGCTTGGTCATACTGTGCATATAGCCCTTGTAGAGTGCTTTCAACTGCTGCCTGGCCCAGCACCGGGTTAAATCTGTGCAGCTGACAAAGACAACAGCATCGTCCTCTTGCTGCTAACAGAGGAATGTGGACCAGCGTGTTCACCATTGCAGTAAATCAACTTGTTCCTTTCCTTATTTGAGGCTTCCAGCTGGCAACACCTCATCGTTTGCCATTCCTAAAGAACCAGTTTCCAAGCTTTTTTCACTGAAAGCTGCAGGATTTGGCTCCTCAGTGCAATTTGTATTCAGTGAGAGCCTCTTGCTTCTGCCTGCTCCTCACTGCCCCTTTGCAGTCTCTCTGGAGCCTGATTTTTGGTGGCACATGAGGTTGTTTCCCACAGCTACAGATAAAACCTGGGGACCCTGAAGGGATAAACTGTCTGTGTGGTAAAGATAGTCCTCCGCCACTACAGCCAAACTCTTGTTAATCTTTTCGCTTTATCAGAGAATATTTATTGCCCTTGATAAGCTTGTGAAACATATCTGGTTGTTTCTGGGTTTATCCAGTGCAGTTATGTTGTAGATAATTAAGCTCACTCATGTTTCACCACATAGCTGCAGGAAACCAGGGTAAAAAAACAGAAAGTGTTTTTGGACAGATCAAGTGTGGCTGAGGTGGGAAGACTGGCTTGAAGCAACCATGTTCATATAATCGAGACCCAAATGCAGATCAACAAATGCTGTTGTTTTTTAGCAGCTGTTGATGGGGCAAAATACAGCTCTTGGAGCACGTTGCATTACAAGCTCTCCCTAATAGGTATAGCCCAAGACAGCAGAGACACCCTGCCAGGTCTCCTTTCCTTCAATAGCTCTGACTCTTTCTGGTGCCCACCATAAGGTTGTTGGCTCATGCTGCTCACTGGCACCATCTTGTCCAGAAGTCATATCATCATAGACCTGGTTTCCAATCTTGCCCTTTGTTTCTGAGGTGCTGAGTGATGATCCCTAGCAATCACTGATTGTGCTTACCTTGACAAGGGACTTTTGGACTCTTTGGGACAAGGAATACTTCTTCTGGGCTTGTTGTGTGCCTACACCAGGGAAGGTTTAGAGTGGACGTTAGGAAAAAAAGATTCACTCAATGGGTTATCAAGCATTAGAACAGGCTGCCCAGAGAAGCATCATTGGAGGCATTTAAAAGATGGGTAGAGGTAGCACTTAAAGGACATGTTCTAATGGTGGACTTGGTAGAGCAAGGTTAGTGGTTGGACTTGATCTTAAAGGTCTTTTCACACCTAAATGACTTTGTGTTTCTACCACAATAGCAACTTGGACAGGACTGAGAATTTTAGGAGCCTCCATGAAAATGGAGGGACAGAAAAGTCTGACATTTGTGGTGTTCACTCTTCGCAACTTCTCCCAAGGTACAATTTTACTGCTGGGTAAGAAGCTTAGTCAGGCCCTCAGCACTTAGCCCTCATTGCTGCAAATCCATTCTCCATAAGGACCTCCCTGTGGACACCCAAATTTGGGCCACAGGGCTGTGGATAACTTTGGAGAGGACTCTTGCGAAGTTTCTCACAAGCTGCCAGAGGTCTGCTGCAGCAAAATGAGAAAGATCTGCCTGAGACAGACTTTCCTGTGCAGAGAGGAAGCAGAATAGAGCACAAACCTCATCTCTGCCTGGCTGGGTTTTAGTGCCTCCTACTCACACGCTACGTTAGGCAGCAAATCACTTGGGAGTCTTACAGAAAACCAAAACATGTGTGTGCTGGGATCATCCACTTCTACAGAAGAAAACAACGCAGTGCGGTAAATGATTAATGGGAAAAATATTGCACTGCTCCCCTCCGAGCCTCCTCCAGCAGTGTTGATGCCCTCCCAGACATGACGTCTCTCAGCAAACAGTGTGCAGACGTGGTCCCCTCCTTTGCTGCCCAGCTGCAGGCAACCCAGACAAGCATGGGAGAGACTCACAAGCCTTGGAGTCACTATTTCTGAGCAAGAAATAGAAATTCCCTTCTCTGGGGAGGTGCCATCATGTCCTCTCTAGACATTTCGAGGTGCAACCATGGTTTTGCCTCACCCATTTTTGCTGGAGACCTCCAGTATGACTTTGGTTTGGAGAAAAGACTCCCTCTGTGGCATGAGGCTGCTTTCTGGCCTCTGCAGTCCTTTTCTCCACCAGTGCTTTGTCCTACAACCACCACCTGGCCCACCAGGAAGGACCACAGTTTCCCTCAGGAAGGTTTTAGGGCCTCACCAAAAGCATGGGTTGCACTTTGGTAAGCATCTCCTTGAAAATGTCTAAAACACAGTAAATGTGGTTTATAATATAATCAACAGATTTATCACCCACCAGATTTATCATCCATAGAACAGTACTACAGGCAAATTTTAACTCACACCACCCCGAGACTGGGTGGAAAGGACAGTGGCTGATAGTTCCACTGATTTGTGCTGCCACCAGCAAAGCCTGAGCAGCTGTAACACATCATCTAAATGCATCTGATACTCCAGGTTTGTCACCAAAGTGAGATTATGGTGGCAACATACAGTGTGGGCACTAGGAATTCTAGGAATTAATTGTCTGGTGACTTTTCATATGACTTCTCCGTGACTATTTAATCACGTGAAGAAAACCTTTTTGCAGGGGTTGCAGCTGAAACCTTTTGTTCCACTGTAACCAAGGGATGGAAAAGTGGCCTTAATTAAAAGGATTTACAAAGTGCTCTTTCTAGGGAGAGCCTGTGAAATGGATTGTTTCAGTGGAAACAGCAGGGAAATCCAGTGCAGAGCAGGTGAGAACTAAATGAAGGAAATCCCCTGATTTCCATCAGAGAAGGGGGAAAAGAGCAGGGGAGGCTTTGTTGGAGAGTCACTGACCCACCACAAAAATCCTCCTGAGCGTATCCCAGGGACTCTGGGGAGCTTGCCTGGCAATGGACAACTTGCCAAAAATGCAAGACAGGGAAGAGACGAGAAACATGCTCATTTGTAGCAATAAAGATGTGATCTTCTCCTTTGCCATGTAGACTTCTTTTACAGAGAATGTGCCAAAACCCAGTGGATCTAAAGTTAAAACAAAACAGAGCAGTAAGTAACCAATAACAATGCTTTTTTTGGAAATGAGTTAGCAGCTGACATTTCTTGCCTTCCTCCTACATCTCCTTAAATAAAAGCACCCAAAGGGACACTGGGGACTCAAAGGGACCACATGTTCTTTGCATTTTTCTCCCAGGGGCACAACATCCTTGTCAAGTGGTGACGCCAGGCTTGAGGCCATCCTGACTTTTGGTCCAGCAAGAGCCTGCCAAATCTTCTCGAGGACACCTCATTCCTCTGCTGTTAAATTGTTGCAGTGTGACCTCATGGATGTGGTATTTACACCACGTGTTATGTCTATGAGAAGCAGCTGTGGCGAGTCATTCAGCTGTTGGGAAGCCTCATGTTGACGACATTTTGGGGCGTAGCAGCTTTGGTTGTGTCTTTCTGTTGGATCTCCCCAGCATTCCCAATCCTGTCACCCTAACTTGCAACCACTAACATAAAGCAAGCCAGCATGTCCACAGTTTCTCAGCTGGCTGCCCCAAAGGCAGCACTGTGGACAAGGCACAGCTGAAAACTTGGAGATCATCACTTGCCCTTTGGGCTGCCCCAGCCCCCAGGGCTCTTGGCACCACCACCACCACCACCATGGGATACTCCTGTTCAACCATAGGGGTCCAGAGTAGAGCAGGTGGCCTGGAGAATTTGTTACATGCTTAAGAATGAGTGATATTTGGTTCCTTACCCCAGCAGTGGGTATGGTGTACAACCCTGTATGTGCCAGGGAAGGATGCTGATGATGTGTCAGTAAGGAAGTGGCTTGGCGCAACCACTGCAAGAGATAAAAGGCACATGGATTCATTTTATGAATTTCAGGAGGAAAAAAGGTTGCTCGGACATACTGTGCTGGTCTTCTGGTTGGTTTTGCAATGTTGCAGGTCTAGGTTTTGGCTGACGAGCACCATTCCCTCTCTGGGACAAACTTTACTGTGCCTCTGCACATAGGCTTGTGAGCACAGGCTACATTTTCTCTCAGAAGCAAGCTGCCTGGGTGATCATGAAAAAAAAAAATAAATTAAAAACGTGCAGATTTGGTGGGAAATCAATTGTGCAGAGCTGGGGCTGGCAGAGAAGGCTGGGGCACTGTCCCCAGTGTGCTGGAGGGCAGGGCTGCTGCGCACATGTGGGCTGCTAGACAAACACGTTGTTAAATGATGCAAGCAGGTCTTTCCCAAGTATTTATTTTCCTTATTTAATTTGAGGCTTATTGTTTGCATTATGAAACCTGGCAGCAGTTAGAGGAAGCTAAGATCTTGGTTTGGTTTGTTTTTTCCTCTTCAAATTTGACAGCACATGGTTAACATGGTATCGCAGATGAAAGAAAGAGATATAGAGGTGGTTGTTGAGTAAGTATACAGCTAAAGTATTTTTTAGTGATGGGTGGGGATAGAAGATGGACATTTGTAGTATGGATAAATTTACCATCCTAATCTGTGCTTATAGTTCCCTGTAAATAAGGATTATCCTTCTGTTTCACCTTAAGCCCCTGCTTCTTCCCAGCTCCATGAGAATATTGTGTATTTCCTTTCTCATCCAGATTCTAATGTAACCTTAAATTAAACTTACTTTTAAAATAAATACTGAAATTCTGTGCACCACATTGCATGAAGACTACTGTATTTACGCACATGTGTCTCAACTCCTTTAAGGCCATCCCTGTTGTCATAACCTGGGATTCTGTATTAAAATATTTCAGTAGTTTCAGTACATCTTTCATGAATGAAGATAGGAGCTACCTAGAGGGGAGACCAGGTAACTTCAGACCAAAGAAATGGGTCAGCAGGAACAACGTGAAGCCCAGCAAAGGCAAATGCTTTAGCAGACATGGAGAGGGAGCCATGATCCTCTCAGAGGTTGCACAGGAGAAGGACAAAGGGTAAGAAGCACAAGGTGGAACTGGGAAATGCCAGTTGTGGGTTAGCAAAAAACATGTTCTCCATGAGGGTGATCCAACTGGAGTCCAATGGGGCTGTGAGATCTCTGTCCTGGGAGATGCAAACTTTGGCCCTAAGTAACTTGATCTCGCAGGGACTGGAGGAGGGACCTCCAGATGTCCCAGCTTCAGAGGTCCCTGCTGGCCTCCATTCTTCTTGCCAACCTATGAATCTAAGAAAAACCCTATGGTCTATTGGTGGAAAAACTGGAGATGGTATAATCCCTCCTTTAGTCTTATTCTTAACCAACATATTTATTTTTTCATTGCCAGGTTCACCATGCCCCAGTGCATGTCCTTTCTTTCTGTAGGTTCAACATTTAAGACCAAATTACTTGCCAGTCAAACATCTCTTCATGCTCTGCTTGACCAGGTGGAGCAAGAGAGGACTGGCTAACCATCTCTCTCCCCTTGCCTCTGGCTGCTGGTCAGTCACCAAAATCCTCCTGAGATGTTTCCCCATATCCACAGGAGTCACCAGCAGGTCTTGTTCTAGTTCTCTGGGCTAGGACTTTTATTAAAGTCACCTAATCACTGACCTGATTAAGCCAATGGGCCCACCATTAGAAAGGACAAGTTATAGCTTGTGATGAGAGGTCACCAGGGCTGATAAAACCACTCTTTATTTAGGGGACCCATGAGGCCACTGCAACCTCATGGATGTAGTTACATTGGTCCAGGGGGTGTCATGCCCAGCCTTCGGCTTATCAGGCCACCTGGGGCTCCAGGACAAACCGTGCTTGGCCATGGCTGTGCAATTTCCCATCCTGGACAAAGTTTGTACTCCCTGCTGTACCCCTTTAGCCCCTGGAGTGGGTCTGCTGGTGTGGAGGAAGAAGCTACAGCCCCCAAGTGTGGACACAGGTCAAGGAGGCAGCTGCCTCCTTTGCTCCTCCCCATCCTGATATTTGAAGGGTTCATGATATTTATTTTGCTTCCCTATTGCACCTCTCTTGCTGGCATGGGAATTCCTCTTTGGCAAAGCCTCCTTGCCTACTTGGCTTCACCATCAACCCCAGAGCAAGACATTTTGGTGTTGGCATCCCCAGCCAGCCTCAACAGGGCATCTAGGGGTTATCATAGAGACTCACCATCCAGTGGTTCAGACACCTTTGCAGACAGAAAGTGTTACTATCACCTCCAGGCCCATGTCACCCCCTGCAGCACCAGCATGACATCCCTGTGCCAAGGTCCCCCATGCTCCTCTGGCTGCAGGGAACCTGCCTGACACAGAGATGTGAGTGAGCCCACCACTGCACTGGGAGGCTCTTCCCACATAGCATTGCTGGGTGTGCACACAGATGTCCAACCACAGCCACCTTCTCTGAACTAGGTCCTGGGTCCAGCCCGGAGGAAAACATGGGGGGAAGTAGTGAAGGGGCTGACCCGGCTGCAGCCCTAATGATCTGTTTTCCTTCCAGCTCTCCAGAACTTGGCTTCCAGCCCCAAAAGGAAGAGCACCATGCCAAGAATTTCTACGGCCCTGTCCAACAGAGCGAGCTGACACCCGATTTGCCCTTAATTACAGCGGTGGGAATAAGCCCAGGGGCAAATGTGAAAGGGTGACAACCGGGTGGTGATAAGGACAAGAGCTGGCTCCCGTTTGCTACAAGGACTTGTCCTCAGGGCTTGATTTTCTATGAAAAACTAGCAGGAAGACTTTCAGTGTGCGGAGAAGGAGCTCACAGGGTGGGACATATAGAAACCCTGCCTTCCCCTCTGCCACGACAAGATCTCCAGACCAGAAAAGGCTTTGTTATTCCAAAGGAAGGCCCCTCGCGGCCTTGCACCCAGAGTCACATGTGAGCAGTTCACATGCCGACGTGCCACGAGGCGCCAGGCAACGCAATATTATTGCAAGAAGAGAGTTAAAAATAGACACTGAATTATTCCAGACTTTTTGTCCAGCCTTACTTGCGGAAAAAATAACCCCCATTACCTTGTGTACCCCTGAGGAGCTTCAGCCATTCCCCCCGCCCCTGAAACCGCCCTGAAAACAGGAGACCCTGCCCTTGCTGCCTCTGTTGTGTTCCTGGGTTGCTATGTTACAAAAACACTTGGAAAGAGTGCTGCAGCTCCAAGCTGGAGCACCCAAAACGTCCAGATGGTCCCCACTGAAGCTGTTACCAGGGGATTTTTAGGGGTGGTCAGGCTTGTTTTCTGATCCAATGGCTTTCACCTGTTGTCCAAAACATGCGCCGTGTGTCCTTGCTTTAAACATGTAAAAGAAAGAGAAAGCCATAGAAATAATAATTTAAAAAATATTTTATTATGTTCTAATTTTATTTTACTTTAGTTTTTTTTCTTATTTGACTTTTTTAAAGATTAAAAGGCCCACATGATGATTGGCTGAAGAACCTCAACAGTTTGCCTGGGATGCTCAGCCATGCTTCCAGAGGTCTCCTATAACAGGAAACCCTGCCTGGTTCAAAGCTGGAGCAGCCTTTTGCTGCTGACCACAGACCACTGATTTTTATACTTTTTTAAATGCTTGGGAAAGATTTCCAGAAAATGTAGTGGCAGGTTTCTGCACCCCATGCTGGAGTCATGGGGTATCACTGCCCAGTGTCCAAGAGGGTTATTTTTTAACGATGGAGTTTGAAGGCTTTGATCTCTTTGGGGGTATTAAATTTGTTAATACAATGCTTAACATCCTTCTTGCCTTATGCTTCAGCATGTGCTGTTTTAATTCAACTGCTCCTCAGCCAGCAGTTTGAGGGGGAAATCAGAGCCAGACCAGTGGTGCTCACTGATAAGCTTCTTCTCATTTAGGAAATATTGCAAATGGGTGTTGGCCACTGGAAATGAGACTCCGGAGCAACCTGGGATGCTGTCAGATTGGTGTTTGCATTGGCTGGACAAAGAGGAGGCAGTGGAGCTCAGGTGGAATGTGCTCTCCTCTGCCCCAGCCAAGGGGGCTGAGAGGTGTATTTTTTATTGTTTCCCAACCATGCACTGTCTCTTCATGCCAAAAACCTAATTACTACATATAATTATGTAAATATTCTATGTATCTTATAGATTCATGCATAATAAAATTTACTTATATGTGCACACTTATAACTTCATATATTTATATGCTATGTAAAATCTATACATTCTAGAATATATAATTACATGTAGAAATATGTATTTATATGGTAATTATATAAATATATATTTATATAAAAATATAGAACCTCACAATTGTTCTGGTTGGAAAAGACCTTCAAAATCATGGAGTGCAACTGTTAACCCAGCAAATCAACTAAACCATGTCCCTAAGCACCATTTTTTGTATTTCAGTTAAAATGCTTTTAGTTCTGTATTCTGTGATTAAAAATATTAACTTCTATATATAAGATTCAGATTGGGTATTAGGAAAAATTTCTTCACAGAAGGAGTGGTGAAGCATTGGAACAGGTTGCCTGGGGAGGTGGTAGAGTTGCTATCCCTGGGGGTATTAAAAGACCAGGTAGACATGGTGCTTCAGGACACAATTTAGTGGTTACATGTGTAGAACTGGTGGTTGGACTTGATGATCCTGAAGGTCCTTTCCAACTGTGATGATTCTATGATTTTATGTTTTAAAAATACCTCCAGGGATGGTGACTCTGCCACTTTGCTGAGCAGCCTGTTCCAGGACCTGAAAACCCTTTTGATGAAGAATTTTTTTCCTAATATCCAATCTAAACCTCCCCTGGCACTTGAGGCCATTTCCATTCATTCTATTGCTTGTAACTTGGGAGAAGAGACTGACCTTTACCTCACGACACCCTCGTTTCAGGTGGTTGTAGTGAGTGGTAAGGTCTCCCCTCAGCCTCCTTTTCTCATTTTCTATAGCCCTTCTGCTTTGCTGGGTGTCTAGACACATTACCTGGGATTAAGAAAACTTCATGATAGTGCATTCTTTAGTTAGTACTCCAGTCTTGAATATTTAACTATTACATTAAGTAAAATTAACATTTTAACTATTCACATTAATGATTACATGTGAATTACTGGGTGATGAATTAATTGCAAAATACCAGTATGGGCACTCTTCCATGATACGATTCTTGGATTTATATTTATATTTATATTTATATTTATATTTATATTTATATTTATATTATTTATATTATAGATAAATGTCTAAACATTTAAATATTTAAATAATATAGAAAAATACATGTCATATATATATAATAGATATATCTATTTTTACATACACACACATACATATCCAGCGATATTGAACAGTGCTTTTACTAAGTGCAAGACCCAGAGACAACAAAACTGGGAACAGACCAATTCAGAGGGCAGCCTTATAAAATCAGGAAAAATATTAAATGCTTGCCCTCAAACCAGGCCCTTAGGGTGGCCATGACTTTCTCCTGGCAGGTCCAAGACCTCAGGCTGCTCCTGCTCTACTCTTATGCCACAAATTAGGCTGCTTCACCTGGAAGGCAAAAAAAGGAAACTTAGCTGGGACACCATCTTTCAGCATGCTGCAGAAACTGTTGTGAAGCATCTGCATTACTACTTATATTATGTGGAGAGAAAAAAAAAACAAAAAACCTAATTTTTTTCTACTATTTCCAAGTCAGTAAATTAAAATGTTCATACCTTGGCTTTCCAGCCACCTCCTGGGCACATTTCCCTGGCATTTGTGCTGTGTCTTTTCCCCCATATACACCCAGATTTTCATTATCTGCTTATCCTGCTCAGCTTGGGTGAGTCATTTAATTGGAAATAGATGAAGTGGCTGAAAAACAGAGGATAGATGGAAAAATAAATGTCCTCATTGGGAATCTTGATTGGGAGAGCTAAGGAAGAAATAAATGAGAGGGAGATGCAGGGATGATTCTGGGTACCCATGAGGGCTGCTTCACCTCCCCTTGCCATTGTCTGCTTGCCTGCCAGAAATGAGCCCATCCAAAAGGCAACTGTCCCAGCCAAAAACCAACAGCTGAGCCAAAAGCAGGATGGGGAGAAAGGCTGGAGTAAAGGGAGGATGGGACAGCACTTTTAGCTGCATCTCATGTTGGCATCAGCTTCTCAGGTTATGAAGCCAAAGCAAATCACTATTACTGTATTTATTTATTTTATTCATGAGGCATATTTACAAGGCATTTTGGGTTTTAGGCATAAAGATCAGGCAAAAGTTTGGGTCAGATGCCCTTTTCCAGTTGTTGTTCACTATTATGTTCACAGTGCAATGCAGCCTGATGTCCCTGAAAGCTGCTAAACTCCCTGGGTGTGATGGTGACATCAGGCACAGGGAGAGCAAAACTGTATTTTTTTTTAATTTGGGCCATTTCTGTTGTTGGTGTTTCTATGGCTACATAACCTGAAATGTTGGCACAGACAGATCAGCTGTCAGCATGTTGCTCCCTGTGCACCCCTGGTAGGTGTTTTTGGTAGCATTGGCACTGGGGGGCTACTTGCATCAGCTTGCACACGTCCTGCAAGAAAAAACTCTCTTGTATTTTCAACTATCTCTTGGGGAATTAAGTTTTTAAAAATAAGGCCGGGGACACATACTGCACAGCCTCCAGATGACACCTGCCAAAGGTGTCAGGAGTGGTTGCTGGGGGTGGAGAGACAGACAGACAGACCTTATCAGCCCAAACATCTTGATTTATTTCATAAAATACATGTATTTTAAAAAGACACCACCAGAGGTCTGGGCACTCAAAGTTTTACCAAAATTTGCTGGGTTTGGATGAGCAGATTCCAGTTACCTCCATTCTAAACAACATGGCGACCTGACTGACACCATCAGAGTTTGGTCTTGATTTTTCCCTTTCTTCCACAAAATTCAGTGAAGGAGAGAGGATTTTCTCCCAGATCCACCAGAGTGACACAGATCACTGGGATTAATTTTATTGAAGGCAGATAAAATGTTATCCTTGTTTATTACCCTGTAAGTTGTGCCTGTAATTATCCTGGAAAAGGATGGCTATAAAAAGGTTTTTTGGTACTATCTGGAGATCATCCAGCTTGAGTTTTTGGCTTGCAGGAGTTGGATGCACGATCGCAGCAGAGCTGAGATGTAGGAATGGAGTGCCAGGTTTAACAGCAAAGCACTTTAATTAACAGCACAAGGAGAGCAGAGGGGCTGCTCTTGCATTTAAGGTAACAGCAAGCTCCCATCTGTGTTTGGACAGAAGGACCAGGACTTTGCTGAAGTCCTTGAAGCGAATCAAGGACTTTACTGCTGGTGGATCTGAGGCAGAAGAGAAGCACCTTCTCCAATGGGGAGAAGGTGGCAGGCACCCATCTGATGGGACAAAATGCAAAGGGATGGTCTCATGTAAAGTGGATTTGGATATAAAATTAATGGAGTACTTTAAGTCTGGCATGTTTGGTTTTCTTTCAAGCTGAGAGGCAGCAACGGGCAGATGGAGATGGGACCCCTCCAGATGGATGAATGGACTGGCTCATCCTGGGCATTGCTTGGTTTTCCACAGACTCTAGTGGGAGCCTCGAGTACCTGGATGAGCCTTCGTACCTGCAGCCAAGAGGGATGAAGCCCACACTGCCCATCCCAGGCAAGGCTGCTTGTGTCTCCCATCCATGTACCTCTTGGAAACTGGGGTTCAGCTGTACCCCACCAATTTCCATAACCTTCTCCTTGTGGCAGTGTGGCACTGGTCTATTTGTGGTTCGACTCGGTGTGGATATAAGGGGCTGTCCAAGCATGTCTTGTTTTCCTTATTATTGACATAAAGGGTTGTGCTGAAGGGTTCAACCATATATTACACATGGTTTTATATACAAGCACATATATACAAGCCCATATAGAGCTAGTGAGAGAGAAGGAGCATCCTTGCCCACAAAAACGACAGCAAAGTTGAGTGCACTGCCCCACACCACTGGTGAAAGTGGGCTTGGGCCATCACATTGGTCTGCAGAGGGGCACTGGAGGCATCCCCCTTCTGCAAGCACTGCTGTGGGGTCATGCTCCAGAGTGGAGCAGCCAGGCCCTACTGCACCTTAACCCCTGTCGACAAGACTGCTGATCTAGAGTTTGCTGGATCCCAGTTTCTTTTTCTCAAATCTAGGAGCTGGTACCTGCTCCCAGCTCTTTTGGGCTGCTAGACTCCAAGCTCACATCTTTCTCCAATGATAAAAAAACAGGCTGCTACCATGCACCTGCAGAGTGCTCTGTTTATACAGTGGTCAAGGGCACAGGCTTTTCTGCCATAATTAGCTGTCAGCACCTTAAAGGAGGAAATCCAGCCACTGCTGTGAAATGTGTTCAAGCTAAAATGGGGAAAATATTAAAGAAAGAGGGAAATACCAGCCAAGGTCTATAGCAATGCTCTGCCTGCTGTACCTCCTTGCTTGCTAAAGACACTCCACCAGTGCAGCACCTCCCCAGCATTAGATGTTGCAGAGAACCCGGGGCTGAAGGGCTGTTCAGCCACGGGTGGAGGTGCTTATCTTCACAGGCAAGTTGATCTGTAAATCTTTAATATTTGCAGATGTCTTCTGCTGAATTTTCTTTAACATTGGCTTCAGGTCCCGCTTTTTGAAGCTCCCACCCTGGAACTGCAGCCGCCCTGCTAGAACAGCGATGGCATTAAACTTAAGGAAGAGGGCAGGTTTAAGTCAGACATCAGGAAGAAAATCTTTAGTGTGAGGGTGGTGAGACGCGGGCCCTGGGAGGCTGCGGTTGCCTCATCCCTGGAAGTGTTCAAGCCCAGGTTGGATGCGGCTTTGGTGTCCCTGCCCGTGCAGGGGGGTTGGAAGGAGATGACCTTCAAGGCCCCTTCCAACCCAAACCGTTCTGTGACTCCAGGAGTTATCCCCAGGGGAAAACTCCCGTGGGGCTGGAGACCCTGAGGAGAGCACCCACCCCTCGCTGCAGAGAGGGGGAAACCGCGCTACCACCCACTACTGCCAAATCCGAAGGGAGCCACCACCTCCCGCTGCCCCACGGGGACGGCGCCCGCTGGCCGGCTGAAGTCGGCGGACCGGGACCGGGACCGGGACCGGGACCGGGAC